>PVKP010003786.1:0-104543 GCA_004027715.1 Plecturocebus donacophilus
GCCGAGCCGAGGCGCCGGCAAAAAAGCCGCGCCAGCCGAAAGGGTCACGCTGGCGACCCGTGGGGCTCCTCCACTGGGAATGTCCTGGTCCGTGGGCAGCAAAAATTTATCGGTAAGTGTGGCGTCCGCTGGCTCTCTGCGCTTTTACTGGGAGCTGCAATCCTGAGCTGCTAGTGGTCGGCCACCTTGGATCTCTCTCTCCAGTTGTGCATATATTGTATACACTCTTTAGCACTAATAAAATACTAACAGTCTGGGCAATTTACTCTGTGCTGATGAAAAGGTTGGCAGAGAATCGAAGGCTACACCTTCATGACATCTTTACTTGTCTATGTTTTTGTTTTTTGAAACAGGGTCTTGCTCTGCCACCCAGGCTGGAGAGCAGTGCTGCAACCACAGCTTGCTGCAGCCTTGACCTCCTAGGCCCAAGTGATCCTCCCACCCCAGCCTCCTGAGTAGCATGAACTACAGGCACATGCCATCACACCCAACTAATTTTTAAGTTTTTTTTGTAGAGACAGGGTCTTGCTATGTGGGCCACACTGGCCTCCATCTCCTGGACTTACGCAGTTCTTCCGCCTCAATTGCCCTACATGCAGGAATTACAGGTGCGAGCCATTGCATCATGACATCTTTAGAGTCTCCTTTTTTCTGTGTCGCATCAGTGCTTCTATAGCCTCAAGTAACCCATAAGTTTAGAATAATTCATTCCTAAGAATTTGCAACCTCATTAAGAAACTTGGATAATTTTTAAGTTTGTTTTCTTTAAGTTGAAAAACAAAAATGTCATTAGGTGGACTACTGCCCAATGCACTTCATTTTAATGGGATGTTCAAAAGAACACAGGCACCCCTGCAGGTAAGACCCCTTGGAATTTCCGTGAGTCTAGACATTGTATTAAGGAAGCAAAACTCTGGCTGGTGCTGGCGTGGAGAGATGGCTTTTGTATTACAGGATACTCATAGCACCAAAGCCGTGACATCTCCTCATCGTCTTTCTTTTTTATTTTTAAAAAATTTTTGTGGAGACAGGGGTCTCACTTTATTGGCCAAGCTGGTCTCGAACCCCTGCCCTCAAGTGATCCTGCCGCCTTGGCTTCCCAAAATGCTGCGATTACAGGTGCGAGCCACCGCAGCCAACCTCATTGTCTTCCATCAGAGCCGAAAGTGGGAGGCCATGCAATCTAAGTAAAAATTAATCCCAAGACAGAAATCTTGGGAAAGGAATAAGTAGCATCGTAGCCACATTTCCTCAAATTTACTACCAAAGGTAAACTCAGCAGCCAAGCAGTGGGCTCGGTGCCAGCGCCTTGCATGTCATAAGAGTCTTGCATTTTTCCTGCGCTGCAAACCCCGGGGCTGGGGAAGGAGATTCCACAGAATCGAGAAAAGGATTCAACTCTGCCATCTGGCCCCCTGAAGTCACCTCACCGTGGCCTCGCTGCCCCTCCAAGGCCTGCGGCCAGAGCCTGACTCCAGCGACACGGAACGCAGTGTACGGTTTCTCAGGTGGATGCCTGTCCAATGTGTAATGAGAATCCCGTTTCTAAAGACGGGCACTACTGCCCTCCGCTGGACATAGATAGAATCTCCAGCATTTAATTACCTTTGGGCCTAACGCAAATGGCAGCAAAAAAAAAAAAAAAAAAAAAAAAAATCTGCTCTTAGGTGATTGTGTATGTCCATGTGAAACAGAAAATTAAAGCTCCTCAGAAAACCAAATACCGCGTGTTCTCACTTATAAGTGAAAGCTAAAGGATGAGAACGCATGGACACATAGAGGGGAAGGACACACACTGGGGCCTACCAGAGGGTGGATGATGGAAGGAGAGAGAGGATCAGGAAAAATAACTAATGGATAGTAGGCTTAATACCTGGTGATGAAATAATCTGTACAACAAACCCCCATGATGCAAGTTTACCTATGTAACAAATCTGCATGCGTACTCCTGAACTTAAAAGTTAAATAAAAATAAATATGTTAATTAATTAAAGTTCCTGAGAGTGAACACAGTATGGATGTTTATAAATTTTATGATAATTCTGTGACTTTCTATACATTCCAATTAACTGATAAAAACATTTAATTTTTATTCAAATAATATTTTCTTCAATATAATTCTAGTGGTTACTATAAATTTCCTTTTTTTCCTCTAAAAAACCTTTTTCATAAATGTGTTAGTTTTACAACTATGTAATAAAGAAAAAATTCTTGGCTCTAATGTTGGAAAAGTACACGTCATTTACTTTGTCATAAGCATAGGCACAAAAAACAGAAAAGACTGCCACTTTTCTTCTTTTCACCAAATGGCTTGCCAAATAGGAAGAATATGTCTTTTTATATTTGAAACTACATTTTTCTTTTTAAGTGGAAGACTGATCAATATTGGCAGATGCCTTTCCCAGGAACTATATGAAATTGACTCACAGCTTAATGGACTGACAAATACACTCACAACAGTTACTTCTTTCTGAAGCAGAAAGCCTCCAGAGTCTTTCTAGAAGCAAAATTAAGTATGCCAAGTTAGGATCCTATGAATTGCTTATACTGAAACAGTCATTTAATCTAAGCAAAAAGCTTTAGGTAGGAATGATTTAAACTTTGCATACTTTTCTGAGGCTGACCTTGAACCTAAAAAATATAAATTTTTGTAAACTATTTTAAAATAAATAGTGTAAATGAATGTGGTTCCATGCTTCAATACCAAAACAAATATTTCTTCCATTCTAAGCTGCACTTTCCCCCCCGCCACCCCCCGCCGAACATTTTAGCATTTCTAAAATCAGGATGTATCTCAAAGTCTTGCCTTCTCACAATCCATGGCATTTTACAATTGCTGGCACTTAGACAGACTCACTGTCAGCCAGCAATGGTCAGGATGTAGTTGTCATTGTGCTGTATTGCCATATTTTGGAGCAAAACACTGCATTGTGAACAATAATATAGGCATTGACGATTCTGTCTCTAAGGGATTCTGAAGAATTGGACTCTGAACATGAAGGAATTTTAGGAAAATCTTCGCCAAAATAAACCTTAGTTTATCTTAAATATATTTTTCTTTTCTTATCTGCAGAAGCATGATACATGAGAAAAACCTACCTAAACAAATATAAAAGAACCCTTTTAATAAGGATAAAGTACAAAAAATTAAATGTAAAAAATTATTAGGTGATATTTTAATTGGCAGTATTTTTTTCTTACTGGTGCATAAAGTAATGGTACATCGTACGATTGTTGACATCTTAAATTCAATAAATTATATAGTATAACAACAGGACAGCGGGAAAAAAATGCTTTTGAATTCAAAACCAGGTGACATAAGATGGCATTAACTGAAAAGGCATAATCACTCAATTTCAACTGCCTGCCCTATCAATCCATCCTGGGAAGAAAATGGAATTTTTTAAATGCTCTCACTCCTCTGATGTAAACGAATACTAAAAGAATAAAACAGTGTGCCAGATGCCAGCATGGATCAGCTCCTCAGCCTTCAGAATCTCACTATAATTACTGGATTCAGTCCAACGAACCTTCAGGATCACAGGAAGGGTAGGTGAGGGGCTCAGAGATCAAAGCCGACATGTAGCTCATCTGAAGCCCATGTAATATACCTCCTCACTGGAAGGATGCACTTGGGGGTAGAGTGTCAGAAGAGTGAGAATATTAAAGACTCTTTCTCAGTCCCTGAGGTCTCCTTGGACCGGGAAGCTTTGCTGGATAGGCATACATCACGGCTGTGAGCATTACATCTCGCTGTGCTTTCTCAATCCGAATTGTATGTGAGTGTGCGAAGTTGATGACCACATATAAATCACAGTTATTTCTGTTGACAGGAAATAAAGTTAGACTATCAGACATACTCAGAGCCAATATCTGCTTTCATGTTTTTCAAAGTTATAGGGAAAAGATGTCTTCCATTATTGCGAACGTATTGTCAGAGTGAAGACTGAGCCAGCTCTGTAGCCCCCAGGTCCTTTTCTCCGCCAAGAATGGAAACCATGCTGTGATAAAACGTTGCCAAAGGAGAGTTCCAAATAAAAGCCTCCCAGTCTATTTAGACTTGGCGTGGTTGAAGACTCCCTTCAACCCCACCCTCTGCCACCCCACCCAAGGAATGAAGTTTTTGCTTTTCCTTCAAAAACTGTGTTTCTTGTTCCCCATCGCCCATCCCCATCTTCTCATCTCCCTCCCTGGGCTCTGTTTCAGCAAAGTTCAGGGAATCAGATTTTTTTTTTTTCCAGTGTACACAGATTCTTAGGGCCTACACAAGAGTTTTAGGGCCTCTATTAACATAAAATATACATGAATAAGTGCAATAGCAGGCATGTAGATGAACCAGGCATATAAAGCCATTTCTAGTTACACATTCTTATGAGACAATTCCTCTCCTGATCCTTCATAAAACAAGTTTCCCTCTGTCTTTGCTCAAGATCCATGTTTCAGTGCTGAGTCAAGCCACTGATTCAGAGGCTCATGAATGCTTTTCCTATGTCTCTCTGCTATGCACTTTACTTTTTATGCACCTTCAGGGGTTCCTTGCTTTCAAAAATGTTCTTACCTTCTTGCTTTATGCAGCTTCAGGGGCTGTCCATCACTGCATACCTTCTGGACCTATAATTTTTGTTTGTTTGTTTTTGGAGATGGAGTCTTACTCTGTTGCCCAGGCTAGAGTACAGTGGCACAATCTCAGCTCACGGCAACCTTTGCCTCCCAGGTTCAAGTGATTCTCTTGCCTCAGCCTCCTGAGTAGCTGGGACTATAGGCACGCACCACCACCACATGCTAATTTTTGTATTTGTAGTAGAGACAGGGTTTCACCATGTTGGTCAGGCTAATCTCGAACCCCTGACCTCAACTGATCCACCCATCTCAGCTTCCCAAAGTGCTGGGATGACAGGCATGAGCCACCACACACAGCCAAGGACCTATAATTTTTTCTAAAAGCTTCAGTAGTCTCTTTCTCCCTTTTGGAGAATCCCTTTTCACATTCTTGAGGGTGATCTCAGCTCACTGCCACCTCCTCCTCCCAGGTTCAAGTGATTCTCCTGCCTCAGCCTCCCGACTAGCTAGGATTATAGGGGCACAGCACCATGCTCAGCTAATTTTTGTATTTTTAGTAGAGATGGGGTTTTGCTATGTTGGCCAGGCTGATCTCAAACTCCTGACCTCAAGTGATCCTCCTACCTCAGCCTTCCAGAGTGCTGAGGTTACAGGTATGAGCCACTGTACCTGGCCAGGGGCTCTTATTTGGAGCTCTCTCTAGATCTTACTCTCCTAGCCCAGTCTTACCCTAAGCAAATATTAGCACTGTACACTAATGTAGCAACATTTCAGTTTTATGTTTTCAAGCCCAGACTAAAATGACTCTAACTTCAAAGATGATTTGGGGTAGGGCTTATTACAGGGGCTCTTAGTGGCAAAGGGGTGAGAGACAAGCACTGGCTTGGGAGGTGGTGATCCTGGGTGATGGCCCATTTTCTGCCAATACCCTAAGTAGGTGACCTGGAAAAGTCATTTAATGTTCTGTGCTTCCTCTGTAAAGTGAGAGTCCTGGGTTTTGTTTTTTGAGACAAGGTTGTGCTGTCACACAGGCTGGAGTGCAATGGCACGATCTTGGCTCACTGCAGCTTCTACCACCCAGATTCAAGCTCTCCTCCCACCACAGCTTCCCAAGTAACTGGGACTACAGGTGCACACCACCATGCACGGCTAATTTTTGTATTTTTTGTAGAAACAGGGTTTCCATATGTTGCCCAAGCTGGTCTTGAACTCCTGGGTTCCAGCAATCCGCCCACCTTGGCTTCCCAAAGTGCTGGGATTACAGACATGAGCCACCGCGCCCACCTGGGATAGTTTCTTGAGGAGAAATACAATTGTCAGAATTGCAAGGGTTCATAACAGAGGATAACTCTGTTATTTTCCACTGAGAATTTTAAAAAGGTTATGCTGAGGATTGTTTTGGATTTGGTTCCTTCCAATGTCAACTTCTAACCTTTAAAAACAAATTTAGTGACATGCTTATGCCAGTCCCTAACACGTGGTAGGGAAGGAACTCTGGGTGTTTGTAGTGATCTTAAATATCTACCTACTGCAATCCCAGCCCAACACATCATTCCCCATCCCACCTTACCCTCCTCATAAGCACAGACTCTTCTAAAAAATAAACTCAGACTGCATCATGGACCACAGTAGCCAAAATCCAAGGAATTCAAGCCTCTCTGTTTCACTGCCAAGCACTATCCCAAGAAGGTCACTGATCTTTGAAATCAGCAAGCCCTTAAACCCGCTGAAGGGGGTCAAAAGAGTTAAAAGATTCCAGATGGGGCCAGAGTAGCCTCTCCAGTTTCTTCTGCCTGTGTTGCTCATTCAGGGTGACCTGTACAGGTCACTGAATCTCTATGTGCTTTCAACTCCCCATTTATAAAATTTGGCTGATATTGATTTCTAAGATACTTAGAGATAGTTGAATTAAAGTTACTACGAAGAGCAAATTCCCTAGCTGATTTTCATGTTACTAGTAGTGAAGGCCCTAGGCACCATTTGACAATCAGAAAGTGGTAATGAATGAGAAATTGCTGAAATTGGCCAAATCAGGCTTTCTTAGCTCTGGAGCCCTGCTGCCCAATTAAATCTGCACATTCACATTGGACAACATCTAGTTTATAAAGGTAAATATTTCATTAGTGGGACCTTAGGACTGGCAATGCTACTGCCAACCCATGTAACAAGATACCCTAAGTTTGAAAAGCAAACCCTGTAAACTTAAACTACTCTAAAATTATAAAGTTTAACATAAAAATGGAAAATCTTTAAATAGCCGTTTTGTGCAATGTTCTTAACAGACAAGACTGCCACACAATGGAACTGTGTAACTGCTAGCAGCAGGCACTCCAGGAAGATAAAATAAACTGGCTTTATAGACCTGAGGAATTGATTTTTAATGAGATTCTGCTTGGCTGTAATGGCATCCTAAGAGGGTGATCCAGTTTCCACGGTCTCTGGTATACAGTTATAAGGTGCAGGACAAGGACTCAGTTAAACAATGCCCCTGCATTTGCCCTTTTAGCATATGAGATTAAATAAAAGAAGGATGTTGTTCTAAGACGATCTCCAGAAAGTGTGTGCGTGTGCGCGTGCATGCACACATGCACACATACACTACTCTGCCTTCAGATGCTTTTCCTTAGACATTACCTGCTTTTATATTCTAAATTTTAGAGGACTTGACCCTTGAAGTTATAGGCATGTGTTCACATTTCTCTGTCAAGGTATAACAACCCATAAATTATTAGATGAACTTAGCTGATTATTTTGTATTCCATTACCTGGAGACAATTATGCTTATATATAAATATGTACAGAAATGGATATAGATCCATATAGGTATGGATAGAGATATGGCTATAGATAATTGGCAATATAGAGTTGAGAAGGCAGTGTAGAATATTGGTTAAGAGTTTCAGCTTTGAATCTTGCCTCTGCCCCTTCCTAGCTGTGTGTCCTTAGGTATATTAATCAACTTCTCTGAGCCTCAACTTTATATTCCATAAATATGGAGAGTAATATCAATTTTACAGGATTGTAGTAAAGATTAAATGACACAGAAACCCACAGTAATATAGATGAATCTTAGCAATGTAATAGTAAAGGAAAAAAATAAATCCCTAAAGATTATATATAGCACATTTTTTCATAAAGTTAAAGCTAAACAACATTGAAATCTATATGTTTATGAGCTCATACAGCAACAATAGAATCATATGCAAAAAATGAAAAAGAATGATAAACACAAGGTCCAGAGTGATGATTACTTTGAATGAGAGGGCCTGAGGGAGAATGGGAGGGAGAGAGGATCAAATAGGGAGATAACCAGTTATAGTCAAGGTGCTAGTTTGTGATGGAGCTGGGGGCTTGTGAATACATATAATGAATCAAAGTAAGTAGTCAACTAAATAAAACTAGCAAACTAGCCACAGATGGACCAATGATGAGAATATGTCATGAACCAAGGAATATGGCGAATCCAATCCTGTGTACTGGAGGGTCAAAGAAAAAGAAGATTAAATGAGATAATGTATATTAAAGTGATTAGCACAATGTTTGGCCCTTAGTAAGCACTCAAGAAAATACTAGGTAAATGGCTAGGTATTTCTACATACCTTCATATATATTCTCATCCTTAATTAATTTGGCTTTCCCTAGCATCTTCCACTTCCCCCCATTTCCCCTATTTCCTCATTTTTTTTGTTGTTGCATCCTCTGGGTTTCGAAAAATCCTTAGCTTTTCCATTTTTAAAAATCTTGAGACATGATTTACATACAATGCCATGTACAGATCTTAGGTGTTCAGCTCCATACATTTTGTCCGTTATATTCACAAACATAACCATGATTCAAAACAAGATAGAGACTATTCCCATCGCCCCAAAAAGTTTTTTTGTGCTCCTTCCCACTCAATTATCCCCTTGTCAAAGGGCAACTTCTTTCTGACTTCTGACATCTCTCACTGTAGATTAATTTTGCCCATTTGTAGACTTCATATAAATGAATCATACTGCTTGTATTCTTTTCTCACTGTAGATTAATTTTGCTCATTTGTAGACTTCATATAAATGAATCATACTGCTTGTATTCTTTTCTATCCAGCTTCTTTTGATCAGCACAATGCTTTCGAGATTCTCCATCATGTTATGCATCGCTAATTCATTCTGTTTTATTGCTGAGTAGTGTTCTGTTGTATGAATATACAACTTGGTTATCCTTCCTTTCTACTGTGGATGGATGTCTGGGCTGTTTCCAGTTTGGAGCTATTATGAGTAATGCTGCTCTGAATATTCTTAAATGATTATTTCTGTGGACCTATCTTTTGATTTCTCTCAGGTAATACCTAGGGCTGGAATTGCCAAGTTGTAGGGTAGATGCCTGTTTGTCTTCATAAGAAACTGCCAGTTTTCCAAAGGGATTGAATCATTCCAAATCCTTAATTCTGTGACCTCTAACCCCACACCAGCAAGAATCCTTTTGTGTCACGTCCATGTCTTTTACTAATTCTAAAAGGATTCCTAGGTCAATAAAAATAAATTTTTAAAAAAGATATGGATGTAAATGGCCACAGATGAATTTAGATTTGTCTGATGGTAGAATGTGCCAAGTCAGAACAGCAAGAAAGCCCTTTCATGCTGATTCAGACCTTGAAATGAATCATATTTAAGAATACAACTTGGATAAAGTGTGAGCCCAGATCATATGTTCTCCAGCTGAGTGGATGTCCCTTTCTGCTCTTGGCCTCAACAGACACACCAAATAATCTTTTTGCGAATGGGTGGGTGACCGATGGTAGGGACATTAATTGCCTTCCATTGGCTGGTTGATTTGGCTGTAAAGAGAAATGTCTGCCCAATTCCCAGAGAGCTTACATCTGTTTCACATATAGCTCAGCCACCCATGCTGCTTCAACTATCCCCTACTGCTGGCCAGGCCACCACTTTATTGATTTTTTCCCTTGCTCTTTTAAAAAGATGAAAGTTCCTAAAAGCTTTTTGCATGTGCGTGTGTGCGTTGGTGACAGCAATGGTTTAGTTTACCAAATCAAGCAGCAGCCAGGTGAGTCATCCCTGGGTTTGTTGGTTTGTTTGGGTTTTTTGTTGTTGTTGGTGGTGGTGTTTTTGGCAATGATTAGGATTGTGCACCCCCAGTGGTGGAGCTGACAGGAGCATAATAATTAGAATGTGCTGACAACAACTTAAAGATAATTAGTTGACAATGAGTTGAGACCTCATGAACCCCTTTAACACCTCAAGGTTTGTGATTAAAATGAAATACTTGGAGATCCCTTAAAGTACATCTTGTCTTCCTACCAAAAGTTGTTTAGGTATGGCCAGAATATTTGATACTTCTTTGATATGTCTTTCATTTCATGTTTCGTCATTATCCACAAAGGCTAGCATTATTTCTGTAGAAATCAATAGATTAAAGGATTTGTGGTTTTACTCACAAACCTATTATTTTGCTTCTTTCCCCAACAGTCATCTCCCTCCCTCATCCAGCCTTTTAACTAAGTAATGTTCAAACTTTTTTGCGGGGGGACAGAGTCTTGCTCTGACACCAGGCTGGAGTGAAGTGTGGCACAATCTCGGCTCACTGCAACCTCCGCCTCCGGGTTCAAGTGATTCTTCCGCCTCAGCCTCCCAAGTAGCTGTGACTACAGGCGCACACCACCACGCCCAGCTAATTTTGTATATTTTAGTAGAGACAGGGTTTCACCATGTTGTTCAGGATGGTCTTGATCTCTTGACCTCATGATCCGCCCACCTCAGCCTTCCAAAGTGTCAAATCTTTTTTAAATAAAAAAGTCATACTTTTGTTCTTATAGATTACATGGATTGTTAAAGTTAATTGATTTACTTAAATTACTCCAGCTGAAAGTTTAATGGCTACAGAATGCCACCATGAGAATTTATAGGTGTGCATATGTTTAGATGAACCTGGGATATTTCACAAATCTGCTAGCCTTAGCTTCCAATAAACATACGATAGTTTTTATTCTTTTTGATGGGCCCTCAATAAATGTTTAATAGATGGATAAATTGATGCTGAGATTCCATGATCTTCTAGAATTTATTCAGTTTCACTCTGCCTCCAAAATAGACTACATTTAAACCTACAGAGGTAAAACCTAGTGGTTCTGTCCTTTGTTGCTAAATGTTTCTTAGGAGAGAAGTTTCAGTGCTTTTGGGACAATGCAACTATACTACATATTAAACTTCAAATACCAAACAACATTCTAATATTTCAGAAGGATTGAAATTAGCTTTATTTTTATTGTAAAATGTTAATCACCTGTAAAGCTAGAACCTTAATATCAGTTGTATTATTTAGACAGGTAATCAGTTATGCCATTTAGATATTACAACCATTTATTTGATATAGAAGATTCATATTAATGAGGCCAAATTCATTCATTTCCAGGATACTGGTCCTTAATTTTTTCTGGGTCTCAGACCCATTTGGCAATATGGTGAAATCTGTGAACCCTCTGGTCCAGATACAGGCTCGGTCACTTACATACCAAATTTATTGGATTTCTGGGGATTGATGGATTCTAGATTAATATTCTCACATCAACAGGGTTGATTTAAATTTTTCAGACATATTGGTTATTAACCAGCAAAACAAATGAGGGGAAAATGGACCAATTGTGAACAGATCATATTCAAATTAGAACTAGGATTTGAGTGAACTACCCTAGAAAGAAATCCATGCAGGAAAAAAAATGCCGTGTTATAAAATAAAAGGTCAGGTGTGCAGTGGAGATTTATTGAAAAGATTAATTGACCAGAGTGCTAGGCTAGTGTTTCTCACAGCATAATCTGTATGACTGCTTCAACAGATTTAGCAGAGATACTTGTTTAAAATACTTATTCCTAGGTCCCACCTCAGCAGACTAAATGAACATCTCCTTTGATGGGAGCTGAGCATCTGAATTTTAGTTTAACAAGATCTCCAGGTGATTCTTATGTGCAGTCAGGTTTGAGAATCTGTCTCTTCCCCTCTTATGCTTAACATGACCTCTTTTGCAAAGCACTTTGTTTATATTAGTATTGTTAGTCAGTCAATGTGAATGAAGATCTTCCATAAACGCCCAGAAAATGCTTTGGATAACTCCAATTTGGGTAGTGAATGTCATCAGAGAGCCCTCTGGAAAGCAGCTGCAAACAATTGTCACTCCGCTCCACTTACCATCAGAGGAAGGCCACTTTAGATCGGCCCATCACATTGTTTCATTTTTTGGTACTTAGTCATTTGTTACAATAAAAATTAAGTTACAGGAAAGGAACACTCTGACAGGATAATGGACTCCCACTCAGAAGAAACCAGCCTGCCTCCAATTCATCACGGCATTTATAGTGCATTAGGAGACATCACAGTGACATCGTCGTTCCTTTGGGGCAGGAAGAAAAAACAGATTGAGGGGGAAAGAGGGAATTTACTTCGTGAACTTGGCAAATGTAAAATAAAAATAGGATCCAGGGGTGGTTTAAATTGCCATGCTCAGCAAAGGTTGAAGAAAGAGCTAAAAATCACTGAGATTAACGTTCCAATATATTAAAAAATTAGCTTTCACCTTGCATCACATGAGTAGTTTGTGGGTTAAAACGAAATGGTTGCCTGAGCAATACTGGAGTGGCATGGAGAAAATGGGCGGTGTTAAGGCAATTTAAAATGATTAAAGCCCACAAAATATTTTGCAAATATAAAGTCCTGGAGGGAACTTTAATAATAATATTTGTCCAATAGACTGGGCCAAAGATATCTATATTGTCTGGGCATTTTAATTGGAGGACTGAAGTATAATTATAAAATCATAAAAAATCTATGTCAGTGTTCTCATAAAAGTAAAAATGGTTATTTGATGTTGGAAAGTAGTGTTTTGAAACATAGGAGCTGAAGGAATGTGGTGCTGGGTGGGTATGTCTGCCAATTTAGACCCAGGAACTTAATAACTTTATAGTATTTTTACTATTATACCCTACATCATGTTAAGCCTGGGAAAGAAATAAAAGGGGGTACCAGACAACTTTGTATAATGAATGTAATGTCTTAATTTTGTGATTTTTAAGGTAACTCTTTATAAAACTGTACTTTTCATTAAAATAACATTATTTCATAGATCCTGGATACTTTGTTTTTTGGTCCAGGTTTCCCCTTAATAAAACATATAGTTCACTTAAGAGTCTCTTTGAACAAAAGCCTGTGTGGTCTCATTTTCTTTCCGTGTCAATCTGTGTTATTTCCAGGGTGAAAGGTAATTTTGACCATAAACATGGTTTCCATCACACATTTCTAATTTTAACCTATTTGTCTCAGTTTGATTTACATTGGGGTCTAGAGCAAATTAACTATTGCGAGTTTTTATTGAAAATTAATTAGGTGGCTAAAGTGCCCATGGCAGAATCTCTGCCAGTACATTTCTCTCTCGGTTGCCAGCCTCCTCCAGTTAAAACACCTAGCAACTTAAAAAAAAAATCCATAAAATGAATGATATAATTAGTTCCAGAATGGAACTCAATCTCTTTGAAATCAGATGCTGTCTTCTAGTGCTGAAGTGCCATGCTATAGCAAGCATTTTATGGTATCAGGGGATTTTCCTGGGAGAGAAGCATGCTTGTTCTAGCTGAATCACCTCACATGACTTACAAAAGGTGTCCTTGTGGCACTAAATGTAGCAGCATCTATGATCTGATTCCTAAGTCAAGGCAAGGAGAGAGGTGAAGCTAGGTTTACAGTACTATAAGGTGAAAAATAAGCTACCCAGGTTGGGAAATAGACTCCATGAATGTGTGTGTATGTGAGAGAGAGAGACAGAGACAGAGAGATGGGGGAGAGAAAGAGAGAGAGATCTTATACCTGGGAAAAGGCAGGATATAAATGTGATTTATTGTAAATAGTTCTACAACATTAAAATGAGTTTTTATTTTCTATGTATGCTGCTTCAAAGAAGAGCTCTGTGGACTCATAAAAATGCAGAGAACAAATAGGGGCCTCTAAGTCCAATTTATATGCCATGCCCACTGTGCACTGAGACACATATAATCTATAAAATGTCAGCTTCAAAGTTCCACCGAGATCGGTGTTAACCCTGACCTCTGACCTCACTGCCTCTGGCTGGGCCTGCGTGCTTTCTTTACCAGCTGTTTTAGATAAATGTGTTCCATTTTTAAGAGATTGTCTCAGCATTTTTTTTTACATGAATAGTGGTAATATTATTAACTCTCACTGGAGAAACCACCTTTCCTAAGAGGGCTTTACAGAAGAACCAATCATTTCATGCCCCATGCAGAGAGTAGTGGATTAATAAATATGTCATTGTACTGAAAATATTTAAACAACACTGGGAGAAAGCAGCAAGGCACACAACAAAAGGAAAGCATATTAGTAGTGTTTCCTGTCAAAATACACAGAGGAAGCACTTTATTTGGACCATTTTCTCCATAAAGAGACATGGCGGGCCAAGATAAACACAGTGAAGGAATCTGGTTTATCCCACTTTGGAGATTGGAGACCATCAGCTCAACCAAAGCTATGAGGCCAAAGCCAGGTTTTCTCTCTTGAGGCTGCTAAGTGAAGCCATTGACAGAGGCAAGTGGATAGATGTAGCGGATCAATACTGCACGGTTAAGTGGTATACATGGTTTCTTACATGATCAAGTGAACCAATTCACATACTAGGATCAATAAGTAAAAAATTCAGAGCAACAAATACAATTTTAAAATAGAGGATTTACCCAACCAAGACGATAAACAACGGTTTCAGCCAGAGTCTAGGGATAATTTTTACATTGCAACAAAACAAAGAAAATCCTGAATTAATGTTTACTGAGGTCTTCCTGGATGCAAGGTAGTTCTTGATGTGGAGCGAGTTTAAGGATAGGAAAGGTAAAATTTCTACTAACCAAAATAATTAATTTTTCAGCATCAAAAAGCCAGCACAGTTTTGCATAGACAAGCATTGTCCTCAGGAAGAACAAGCACAGATGGCACCAAAGCTATGGCAGAACACAGTCCGCATGCGTGGGCTTCACTGATGGTGCTGTGCTTAGAAGTCACCTCTGGGGAATTCAGGTTAGCAACTGGAAAATGGAATACTATTCTATTGCTAAGGGAGGTCATGACAGGAGACAACGGAAGAAAAGGATACCAAATAGAAATAGACCACCTTGGTGTATGGTTCATTTGGGAGCCAATTTAATACATTCCCGGTCAGCTTTTACTCGATCTTGGTATTTCTCATCTCTAGTGATGGGCCAGAAATTCTGGCTGGTACCCATTTTGACAAGTAATGGAACTGATTTGCGATATGCTCAAAATTTAAATCGAGGAGTAAAAACATAAAACCTGGAAATTGTCACAACCCTTTCAAAGTGCAAATGCATTTGAAATAGAATCTCAGACTCTCACCACTAAACCTTATGTACTAAGACAGTTTAGAATCCTTTCATGTGTAGACTGACATCATTTAGAGTGAACAACCCACAATTAGAATTTTTTAACATTATAAAGTCCTTTCAAATAAATAAGACTGCCTTAAACCACTAGAGACATCACTTTGAAAGGGTATATATGTTCACTCTAGGATATCATATTATTAGGAAATTTGGCACTCCCAAATGTGTTATCCAAAATTATTAAGTCTAGACCAGGTGAGAAGACTGTTTTTGAAACTAATCCCACAGCATTGTCCCTTTTAAGTGGCTGCTTTCATGAACCAGCCAGTATTTATATATTATTATAAAGATAATACCCCTACTCACCTCATAAGGCTGTTTTGAGAATTAATTAATGTTTGCCAAGTACTTTGAGCTCTGTAGATGAAAGGTGGGGTGGAAATGCTAAGTATTATTATTATTTTAATCTGTATTTGAACTTGCCTCTTATAAGACTGTCTTTTTTTAAAAAGATAATAATCTCTTCTTTGGACAGAAAAAGGAAAAATTGCCTCATCCACATTTGGACCCCTATAAGGAAGACAGGTGTGATTATTAGGATTTGGCCTAAAGAATAGATTGAAGCAGAAGACACACTTCAAAAGAACGTGTTCCCAATCTCAAGACCTCTCTGGGGAGTCTCACAAGTGTCAAGTTCATCCTGTGATCCCTGCTGAGATATGGCCAAATGTAAAGGCCAGGACCAGCTGGGTGTTTACATGGCATATAAATAACAACACAAACCCAGTCAATTAACCTCTTTGCGGCTTGGTTTAAGTGAGGTCCACAACCTGCCTACTGAAGAGAAAGAAACTCCCTCAATCCTGCCAAGAGGTTAAAGGACAACTCTGAGAAACTGGTTTGGTCAAACCAATGGGCTTTGAAAGGAATTAAACTGGTTTGAAAGTAATTGAATTTGCTGTTCTGGGTTCACAACTCCAGCCCTAATCCTGATCAGCGCAGCAAGAAGGGCTGCCATAGTCTTGAAGGGTCCATTTGAGAGACTGTGGGGCTGGAGTGAGGATGGAGCCACGCAGCTCTCCCAGGCAGGGGATGTTGTCTTGGTTATTCGCGGACCTGCACCAGCGCCCTTCCTGGCACCTGGCAGGCAGCAGTACAGAGCTGGTGAAGGAGGAATGAAGGAGGAAGCCGTGTTGCCCCGATGATGGTTCGGGAGTGCCAGTCTACACCAAAAGGACCAGATTCTTCTTAGAAAAGAGGTTTGAAATTCCCTGGAGATGTCTGACCATGTCCTTTGGAAGAAATGTTCAAACAGCCAGAGGAAACTTAACATTAACTTGCTTTTATTCTTGCCCAAAATTAAAGGGTTGCCTACCAACAACTTTCCTCTCAAAAACTGACATCTATGATTGCCAATCTTTTAGTATGTTTTTGTTTTTTTAAACAAGGTCTGTCACCCAGACTGGAGTGCAGTGGTACAGTCACAGCTCACTGCAGCCTCTACCTCCCGAGCTCAAGTGATTCTCCTGTCTCAGCCTCCCGAGTAGCTGGGACTGCAGGCTCACACCACCACACCTGGCTACTTTTTTTTTTGTAGAGATGGAAGTCACCCTATGTTGCCCAGGCTAGTCTCAAACTCCTGGGCTCAAGCAATCCTCCCACCTTGACCTCTTAAAGTTCTGGTATTACAAGCATGAGCCACTATGCCCAGCCTAGCATGATTTTTATCATGACTTTTTCTGTCTTTTAAGATTGGAAAGGCATAAATTAATTTTTCAGTTAAAAGCTTGTTATCCATTTTCTTGAGAATTTGGAGAATTTTCTTCTAGAACTATTCTATATGTTAGCAAACAGCTTTTAGAATCACTGATCTATATTCAAATGATAAAACATCAGAGAGAATGAAAGCGCCCTGAGAATAGAAACATAAGTTTTTCAGTTTCTTATACTCCTCAGTGTCCTGCATACAGTTTTGGACATAGTAGAAACTCTATAAATATTTGTCGAAAAAAGAAGGAAGGAAGGAAGGAAAGAAGGAAGGAAGGAAGGAAGGAAACATTTGTGTATATGTTTACCACTCTTTAATAATTATACCGGTGTTCACTGAGCATTTACTATAGGCCAGCCACCACTATGCTAAGCGCTAGCCATATATTATCTCATCAAACCCTCCTAATAACACTGCAGTGGACACTACAATGAATTTAATTTTACAGAGGAGGAAACCGAGGCTTAGGAAATTTGGAAAACTTGGGCAACATTGCCTAATTAGGCAGAGTCAGAATAGAAACCAGTATAGTTAGGCATTATATGAGTAGCAGAGAGTTGAACCACTAAGCTCTGCCTTTGCCATGCCCTGAAACACAGTGTGTACAGAGGACACTGCAAAGTTGAGTATATTTTAATGCATCAGGGTATATGCTGTGTGCAAGGGAACTTACTCTTTTCAAAAGCACTCATACTCTTCCCACCCCCCCAACCCAATTAAGGATCTAAAGATTCTGAAAATATGCAGCCAAGGGGAAAAGTTCGATAAGGTGTGTCAAGTTTTCTCTGAATGTTTTTGACCTCTGTTCACCTATGTCAAACACATCTCCTTTCCCAGGAGTTCTGAAAACTCAGTCTTGAAGTCCATCCTGTGATTTCAGGTCTATGAGAATCATGCCTCACATATCCCTGCCTGTGCACAGATAACGTGGAACACTGGCAGGCAGTTAGACAGAAAAGAAACAGTTCAGTTATTAGGCTGTTAAGCTGCTCTTAGAACCTGTGTGTAGAATATATGGAGCTCTTACAAAATTGCTCAACATAAGTATCAAAGTGCTGTAGAAATGGCACAGTCCACAAACGGTATTTCTAGAAACCTAAAAAAAACATATCTTATGGGATTGGTTTTCAATCTCATAGAGTTTAAAAGGTGATTTTGAAACAAAAACAATTTTTCTTCTCCAGAAGCACCACTGTAAAAAATGTTTATTCTGTTTTTCTGTTAGTGCAGAGCAGTGCTTGTTTGCCGTCATTCATCCAGCAGAGGTCTCTCTTGCCCATCATACGCTTGTGTGTGTATATTCAGTACCAGGGGAGTGACTATGAGGCTGCAAAATGAAGAAATATGGACAAAGACTTTCAGGCCTGAGGGACTAAGGAGAGAAGAATTTGTGGCTTTGGAGGTAGGATTGCAACATTTGAGAAATGTATGCTTTAATAATGACTGTGTATGAACAGTAGGCTTCAAGTCCGTACTTTAAACTTCTTAAATTTGAATAAATCGGTCACTTCTTATTGCAAAATTATTAGTTTTACCTATGCTGTTAAACTCGCATATATGATGTGTCTCCTTTCTGTGTGTCATCATCAAACTGGGCAAATAGGGGGAAAAGGGAAGTCGCATTGCTCTGTTTCCATTTGTCCAGGCCACTCTCAGCTAGATATCTGATCCCAGAGTTGGCCTCAGTGAGTGCTCTCACCTTGGCAGAGCAATGGGGTCTAACCCTTGGTGCATCTCAAGTGATTGTCCACTAAGGGTGGAAGTTAGTCCTTCACTTTAGCAGCTTCCTCTGTCAGAAATTCAGAGTAAGTTCATGTGGGCTGTTGGGACCAGATCTCAAATCTGTGAATGCGTGGGCAAGGTGTGCTAGGGAAAGTCACTGTCTTCCTTCCTCCCCACATAGCAGGGCCTTCTCCTGAAGCCACAGGACAGACCAAGGAGGAATCATGCTGCCCCATGACACCAAAGAAGGCAGGTGTGGGGTTTCCATACTGAGGAAAGCAATCTGGTGAGGATGAAGCTGCATCAAAAAAGACACGTTAAAAATAAGACCCTCATACACTGTTGGTGGGAATGTTAATTAGTACAATCACTATAGAGAATGGTTTAGAAGTTCCTCAAAAAACTAAAATAGAGCTACCATCTCCAGCAATCCCACTGCTGGGTATGTACCAAAAAGAAAGGAAATTAGTATAACAATCCTGCATGATCTGCATATGTACCCCAGAACTTAAAATATAATTTAAAAAAAAAGAAAGGAAATCAGTTTGTCAAAGAGATATAAGCACTCACATGTTTGTCGCAGCACTGTTCACAGTAGCCAAGATTTGGAAGCAAACTAAGTGTCCATCAACAGATGAATGAATGAAGAAAATGTGGCATATATACGCAATAGAGTACTATTCAAACATAAGAAAGAATGAGATCCTATCATTTGCAACAGCATGAATGGATATGGAGATCATTATGTTAAGTGAAATATGCCAGGCACAGAAAGACAAACTTCCTATGATCTCTCTTATTTGTGAGAGCTAAAGATCAAAACAATTGAACTCATGGAGATAGAGAGTAGGAGGATGGTTACCAGAGGCTGGGAAGGGTAGCAGAGGGTAAGTGGGATACTTAATGGGTACAGAAAATAATCAGAAAGAATGAATAAGACCTAGTACTTTATGGCACAACAGGGTGACTATAGTCAGTAACAATTTAATGTACATTTAAAAATAACTAAGAGTCTAACTGGATTGTTTATAACACAAACGATAAATGCTTGAGGGGATGGATACCCATTTTCCATGATATGATTATTATGCATTGTACACCTGTATCAAAGTATCTCATATACCCCATAAATATATACACCTACTATGTACCCACAAAAATATACCTATTATACACCCACAAGAATTAAAAAAATAAAACATCCCTTTTTGACTACTCTAAACCTCTCAGTGGCTGAACACTGATATTTAAATTAAATATTTAAAAGATCCACTTTCACTCTGCTTCCTTTATATCTTTTAAAAAATATGCTAGACTTTTTAAAATGACTTTATTTTTTAGAGAAGTTTTAGGTTTACAGCAAAACTGAGCAGAAAGTATAGAGAGTTCCCATGTACTTCCTACCCCCCATGCATACAGACTCCCTCACTATCAACATCCCCCACCAGAGTGGTACATTTGTTACAACTGATGAACGTACATCGGTACCCGAGGTCCGTAGTTTACCTTAGGTTTCCCTCTTGGTGTCATATATTCTATGGGTTTGGACAAATTGTATAATGACATGTATCCACCATTGCGGTATCATACAGAGTAGTTTCACTGCCCTAAAAATCCTGTGTTCTCCACCTATCCGTCCCCTCCTCCCTCAACCTTTGTCAA
This sequence comes from Plecturocebus donacophilus, assembly GCA_004027715.1. Taxonomy (NCBI): domain Eukaryota; kingdom Metazoa; phylum Chordata; class Mammalia; order Primates; family Pitheciidae; genus Plecturocebus; species Plecturocebus donacophilus. The sequence goes on from PVKP010003786.1 coordinate 20,098, forward strand.
CCACTGATCTTTTTACTGACTCCATAGTTTTGCCTTTTCCAGAATGTCATATAGCTGGAATTATACAGCATGAAGCCTGTTCAGGTTGGTTTCTTTCACTCAGTAAAATGCATTTAAATTTCGTGTGTGTCTTTTCATGGCTTAATAGCTCATTTCTTTTTATTCCTAGATAATATTCCATTGTCTGAATGTACTATGGTTTAGTTACCTATTCATCTACTGAAGGGCATCTTCATTGTTCCAAGTTCTGGCAATTATGAATAAAGCTGCTATCAACATTCATGTGCAGGTTGACTGATAGATTGATGGACTGATTTGAGACTGAGTCTCACTCTATTGCCCAGGCTGGAGTTTGGCTCACTGCAACCTCTGCCTCCCAGGTTCAAGCGATTCCCATGCCTCAGTCTCCCCAGTAGCTGGGATTACAGGCACCTACCACCAACCCAGCTAATTTTTTTTATTTTTATTTTTAGTAGAGATGGGGTTTCACCATGTTGGCCAGGCTGGTCTTGAAGTCCTGACCTAAAATGACCTGCCTGTCTCGGCCTCCCAAAGTGCTTAGATTGCAGGCATGAGCCACCGCACCCAACAGAACAGATTTTTTTGCGGACATAAGTTTTCAACACATTTGGGTAAACTACCATCGGTGGGCCAGGTGCAGTGGCTCACGCCTGTAATCCCAGCACTTTGGGAGGCCAAGGTTGGTGGGTTATGATGTCAAGAGATCAAAACTATCCTGGCCGACATGGTAAAAGCCCTACAAAAATTAGCTGGGCATGGTGACATCTGTCTGTAGTCCCAGCTACTAGGGAGGCTGAGGCAGGAGAATTGCTTGAACCCAGGAGGCAGAGATTGCAGTGAGCCGAGATTACAGTAAGTCAAGATTGCACTACTGTACTCCAGCCTAGCACCTGGCGACAGAGCAAGAGACTCTGTCTCAAAAAAAAAAAAAAAACCAGTCTCTACTAAAAATACAAAAATTAGCCAGGGGTGGTGGTAAACATCTGTAATCCCAGCTACTTGTGGGGCTGAGGCATGAGAATTGCTTGAAACCAGGAGGCAGAGGTTGCAGTGAGCTGAGATCAAGTCACTGCACTCCAGCCTGGGCAACAGAGTGGGACACTGTCTCAAAATAAATAAACAAACAAACAAACAAACAAAACCATTGAATTAGGTAAGCTTTGACTTTACATTCTGAGAGAAAAAAGAAAAGAAAATACTTGCACTGCAGCGGTGAGGTGGGGGCTTTACTGGTTAATTTTGTTAATTTTGATCATTCACAGCACTGAACAGTCTTCAAGAGGAGTTAGAATTTCTGAATCATCTCCTTGCCCCTTTTAACCACATGAACCTTCCTTGTTTAGGCCCCCTCGGATGGTGTTGACAGTTAGGGCATTGGCAAGCTGGTATGAAGTCTGAGGGCCAAGGAGCGTCCCCTCCATCTGCCCTTCCACAGGTTGAGTGGTTGGCAGCCAACATCTCAGCTTTGTTTATGCTGCTCAGGTTTCTCTGTCATTAACATCCTTTTTCTGACTAATGATTTTTTGACTTGCAGCAAAGAGTTTTCCAAAGGATAAACCAACTCCAGATTATTTTGATGGTTGAGGTAACATGCCAAATGTGAAAGGCAAGTTTTCCAGTAACTCCGGGTGGGTGAGTTCCAGTTGAATGGATGAGGTTGCATTCTAGATATGGTTCAGCCCACCCGGACAGGAGTGCTGGAGAACACTAAGAAGATAAAGACGTCTAGAGGATATTGACTTTAGGAGATAAATAACGTTACAGAGGATCTAGTTCCTGAGAACTGAGGTATTTTTGACTCATTTCATTCAGCGCTCCCATTTCTTAGAAACACACTCCCAGACCATACAAGGAAGTCTTCTAGCTGCACGATTGTGAAATGACACTGGATGATTACGTCTCCAAGTTGATGGAGTATCCTGTATTTGAAAGCCATTTTAGAATTACAGAAAGATAAGGCCCATAGGGACATGGAGGTCAGCCTATCAGTGGCGGTATTTCCAGACGATCTCTACTGTTGTCTTCAGGTAACTGTGTAACTCTCCCTCTTCTACTACAGGGTAGTTCAAATGATTCTCCAGCCTCAGCTGGAGTTCAAATGATTCTCCAGCCTCAGCCTCCTGAGTAGCTGGGATTACAGGTGCAGGCCACCATGGCTGGCTAATTTTTATATTTTTAGTGGAGATGGGGTTTCACCATGTTGGCCAGGCTGGTCTCCAACTCCTGACCTCGGGTGATCTATCTGCCTCAGCTTCACAAAATATTGGGATTTCAGGTGTGAGCCACCATGCCCAGCCAGCAGTTCAATTCCTTTCATTCATTCTAACAAACATCATTTAATCAATCAGCTTTCAAAACGTTTTGGATTTTCATTTAAACCAATTCTTAAGGGGCTGAGGTATACATAGAACATGTAGAGAAACCAGGCCAGGCATGGTGGCTCACATCTGTAATCCCAATGCTTTGGGAGGCTGAGGTGGGCAGATTGCCCGAGGTCAGGAGTTCAAGACCAGCCTGATCAACATGATGAAACCCAGTCTCTACTAAAAATACAAAAATTAGCCGGGCACGGTGGCACACACCTGTGATCCCAGCTACTCAGGAGGCTGAGGCAGGAGAATCGCTTGAACCCGGGAGGTGGAGATTGCAGTGAGTGGAGATTGCAGTGAGTGGAGATTGCACCACTGCACTCCAGCCTGGGCAACACAGTGAGACTCCATCTCAAAACAAAATAAAACAAAAATATATAGAGAAACCTAGTGACAGTAATAAAATACCTGTATAGGTTGTGTTCCTACAGAGTTTAAAAAAAAAAGGTCTAATGTCCTAAGGAACTTTGCTCTAAGGGAACACTTCTTTTTGGGAAGTCATCATTTAGTTTAGTTCATCATGTATTTTTGAATGCCAATGCTTATCATATACTGTATTGGGGAGGATTATTGATTATTCAATGAATAGGACATAGTTCTTGCTTTACGGTGTTCCCAGTGAAGGTGGGAGATGAGGCATTTCAATGTGATGCAGAGAATTCTGTGTTGAAGAACAGTCAGGGCCAGAGAGCATCTCAGCATGGCAGCCTGGAGTTGTTACTCCTGAGCTGCTTCTCAAAATAACCCCTGGGAGACAGGCAGGCCAACAATGGGGGCCAAAGAGGGTCTCATGGTCCTGGAAAGGCATGAGAAAAAGTGCTGGCATGGCCAGGCACAGTGGCTCACACCTGTAATCCCAGCCGTGTGGGAGGCTGAAGTGGGAGAAGTGCTTGAGCTTAGGAGTTTAGCAACAAGCTGTGAAACACAGGGGGACTCTGTCTCTATAAAAATGATTATAAAAAAATTAATACACACATAAATAAAAGTGCCAGCATGGCAGTTATTTAAAGGGCAAGGCAGAGAGTAGAGAAGAAGTGAGGCTGCAGAGGTACCTGGGAGTCCATTCTTGGGGTCTGGACTTGACACTATAGATAATGGGAGCCAGGGCAGGGTTTTAAGCAGGGATGTATTTTTCTAGATTAGAATAATCTGATGGTTCAGTGGGAGATACGATTTGAAGGGAGGAATGCCAGAAGAATAGAAATTTTGGGGAAGGCTTTATCAAAAGTTCAGGACCAAAATGAGGGGCACAGATTCATGATGACTAAATAAGCTTAATAAGAAAATTCTTTTTTTTTCTTTGATACAGAGTATTACTCTGTTGCCCAGGCTGGAGTGCAGTGGCTCGATCTTGGCTCACTGCATCCTCTGCCTCCCAGGTTCAAGTGATTCTCCTGCCTTAACCTCCCAAGTAGCTGGGATTACAGGCACGTGCCACCACACCCAGCTAATTTTTTTTTTTTTTTTTTTTTTAGTAGAGATGGGGTTTTTGCTATGTTGGTCAGGCTAGTCTTGAATTCCTGACCTCAGATGGTCCACCCGCCTTGGCCTCCCAAAGTCTGGGATTATAGGTGCAAGCCACTATGTGTGGCCTAGAAAATTCTTTTACATGCAAAATATTGCAAGTGCACACCTGGACTCAATATTTGTTCAAAGAATAGCAGCACTTTCGGAGGGCAAAAGACTCTCCCAAAGAGGGTCTTATATGAAGTCTCACCTGGAAGCTCCTGCTCATGTCACTGAGCATTCAAAAGACCAGTGAGCACTAACTTTTGGGTGTGATTGGGAAGCAGAAACTGGTCATTCTTTCCCCCCTCCAGATCTCCTCACTGACGGTTGGAAACTTTTTAGTGCAACGATTAAAATTAAAATGCTAGCATGATCCCTAACTTTTCTTTCACACCTATTAGGTTTTGAATACTAATTAACTGAACATGGTAACAGACTGAATAATCTAATAATGCCAGACTCCACTGGTTACTTTCTGTTTGCCCCTTCAGATGGGTTCTCTGTCCTTCTATAGTCTACTCTGTGCCCCAGGAGGCTGACCGCTGTAGGCTGCCCCACTAGCTTCCTTTACTAAAATGCCTTCTTGATTCTTATAAGGGCTCTTTCACCCTTGGTCCCTTTGGTGGGGAGGAAGAGCTCCCTGCTGGTGAGAGTCCAAGGGCGCTCTTCTGTCCCTCATTGGTTTCCATTACCTGCCCACATCTCAATAAATAACTCCTTCACTTAATTCCCTGCACTTAACTCTTTTGAGAATTTCCTGCCATTCCTCTGCTGATGCAGATCCTTTCCTGCATTTGTATCGTAAGAGTAGGATACTGAGTTCCTGAGCATGAGGGTAGCGGTGAAGAAAGGAAGAGATTAGGAAAGAGGATTCTGGGGTCACAGAAGACCACCTTCCCACCCATCCTAGGGCTACCTGACTGCCGGTCTGCTCGGGCTCTTCTTTTGCCTCATGCTTATGCTGTCTGTGGAGAAGCTGGCCTCTCAGATCTGGTTTGAGTTTATTTTCTTAAAATGCCAGATTGATTTGCAAACTCCAATCTGTATATCATAACCACTCCATCAACAGGTATTTCATGTCTAAGCATGTAACTTAGTAAACTCATCACATGGAGGGAAACAAGAAACATACAGATGTCATCCGAAGTTGGGTACGTAACAGAGTCCTCAAGGGCTAAGAAACAGCCACACGCTGTGACTCAGGTACAGTAGGTTTACCAAAGTTTTGCTTTTGTGTTTAAACAATAAAGTAGTTGGTGGTCTGCCGGCTACAGTCGGTTACACATTCCTTTGTTTTATTAGGATAACCATAAGCCTCAAAGACCCACCCTGATGTCAGTAGCAGGTTTTATAGAACATTCACAAGTTTCTTCTTGTTGTATTTGGGGGTATATAAAGTGTGAGGCATAATAGGTAACAGGTTGGAAGACCAGTTGAGGGCAGACTAAAGTCTCAATTCCTGATGTGAATATTTAATAACTCCTCATTACAGGAAAAGGTTGACTACCAGATGCCCATTACTGCGGCTCCAGAGCCCACTAAACCTCTGAGTTTCTCCAGGAGCAGGGGTGTGTTCTGGCAGTTACCTCTGCCATTCAAATCACCTCGTGGTCAGGACATGCCCAGTAGATTTAGGAACACTGGAGAGGGGCATTTGCTGGAAACCTCTCATGTGTTATTTAGCAGCCACGTGGCTACTTACTTCTGATACAGTGATTTCCTAAGACGATAGAGCAGGGTAGGTTTAAAATAAAAATGTAAAGCAAACTCAAAAGCATTGTGACAAATTTAACTTCATGTGAGGATTACTCATATACCATTTCAGGATAGGGGTCCCTGAGATCATCACCTAAGCTTGAACTACAGTTAATCGGCATGACAGTGACCCAGCTTTGCCCTCCACGAGAAAACCCTCCCAATTTGTCAGGTTCTAGATGTTGTCATTTGTCCAGCTGTGTTTTGACCGCAGCTGGTCTGGGAATCGAATTGTTTTGCATTTCCATGGCACATGAAATTTCATGATGGAATGCTCATGTGGTGGTCTCATACCTCAAGTCCCTGGTGTACATGGGAGGGTCTTGCTGCTCAGCCTTCTACTCTATGCTCCTGTGTTTTCCAGCATGCGCCGTTGCCCCAAACTGACGATGGGAGAGCAAGGCTGCGGTGATGTACAGGTTTCAAAATCCCAGGTTCCCTGTAGAGAGGAAGCTAAAGTGTCATTTGTGTTGCTGTATTTTCTTTTTAAAAGTAAGATGAAGTCTTGCCACCTTGCCCAGGCTGGTCTCAAGCTCCTGGGCTCAGGCAAACCTCCACTTTGGCCTCCCAAAGTGCTGGGATTATAGGCATAAGTCACCCATCACCCACAATTACAACACAACCAATGGGGCTGAGATTGAGCTCACCCTTTCTGAAGATGAAGAGGATTATTACAGCTCCTCAACAAACATCAAAGATCACCAAGTTTCCAATACTGCTCGTGCCTGGCCAGAGGAAGTTAATGTTTTAAAAAAGGCTTTTTATAAAACACTTTTATGCAATATGTAGGATGAGTCTATTGAATTGGCTTTAAAAATCCAAATCCAAGAACTCATTACAGATAACAAATGATTTGAAATTAAAAATAAAATATGAAATAGACATAACTTTCTGTTACCATATTCTGTTTAAAATCTTGGTTATCAATTTCTCTTAAAATAAAATGCAAAAAACATTAATAAGCTCTATAAGGCCATGCTTGTACCGGTCTTATCATATCTGAACACCCTTCTTTCCCCAAGCTGTAGCTACTCTGACTTGCTCTTGGTTTCTTAAATATCTCGTATGCCTCAGGCACTTTGCACATGTTATTCTTTCCACCTAGAATATCTTCCTCTTTCTTTTTTCTTTCTTTCTTCCTTTAGATTTCAGCTTTTTTTTTTTTTTGACAGAGTCTTTCTCTGTCACCCAGGCTAGAGTGCAGTGGCTCATTGCAACCTCGGCCTCCCAAGTTCAAGCCATTCTCCTATCTCGGCTTCCTGAGTAGCTGGGACTACAGGTGTGCACCATCACACCTGGCGAATTTTTTTGTATTTTTAGTAGAGATGGGATTTTGCCATATTGGCCAGGCTGGTCTTGAATTCTGGACCTCAAGTGATTCATCTACCTCGACCTCCCAAAGTGCTGGGATTACAGGCGTGAACTGTGCCTGGCCAGATTTCAGCTTTAAAGTTATTTTTTTCAGAAGTCTTCCCAGAACCAGGTCTAGGAAAAGTCCCTCTTGATTTTTGTCTTCTAGACTTCTCTGTAGAGAAAGCAATTAATTATTTGGTATCTACGTATTCAATGTCTTATTCCCTTCTAGACTGTAAACACCAGGAATAATGGATGCTGCATTCTCAATGCCTAGCAAAGTGCCTGGCATATAGACTAATGTCTAATTGTTGAATTATTTAGACAATACATGTTTATTATAAAACAAATTACTAAAAGTGCAGAAAAATACAAAGAAGAAAATTTAAATCTATAACCCTATCTCCCAGGGATAACAACTATTAATATTTTGTTGTTTCCTAGTGGCCTTTTAAAAAAATAAACATATGCAGTGTATAAATAAGCATTGTCTGCTGAAAGTCATATCCTGTGGCCATTTAGAAGAGTTTTCTTAAAATGTACTAGGCTCTGGGTCTTCCAAACTGATGTCAGTCGGGGAGAGTTTTGAGCCAAGGTATGACCATTCACTATCTCTAAGGCTGGTGAGGCATGGGAAGTCTGGATTAAAATCCAGCTCCCAGGAGCAAATTCGGGACTCTTCCTGCTCCATTGTGACTCTAAGAGTATTAATCTAGACCCTTTTAGTAAAGTAACATTTTTTTAAGTATTTAGAAATATGTCACCTCACTATTTTTTTAACTTTTTTTTTTTTTTTTTTTGAGATGGAGTCTCGCTCAGTCGCCAGGCTGGAGTGCAGTGCCTTGATCTCAGCTCACTGCAACCTCCACCTCCCAAGTTCAAGCAATGCTCCTGCCTCAGCCTCCTGAGTAGCAAGGACTACAGGCTCACACCACCACACCCAGCTAATTATTTTTGTATTTTTAGTAGAGACGGGGTTTCGCCATGTTGGCCAGGATGGTCTCAATCTCTTGACCTTGTGATACACCCACTCAGCCTCCCAAAGTGCTGGGATTACAGGCGTGAGCCATAGCTCCCAGCCTATTTACTTAACTTTTGTTGCTGCTGCTATTATTCTTTCCCCTCATTCATATTATGGGGGACATTTTTTTAGAACTTTGGTACTAGATCACCAATTCCTAATTATTTTGTAATGTGGGGGTGGCTAGAGATGCTCTGGGAACCATGGGTTAATCTCCCTCCATTCCCAAATAATGATCGATTTCCTTGTACCAAGTGCCTAACACAGTTTATTTCACAAAACATTCTTCTATGAAGGGGCTAAGTCCACAGAGTAGACACGGCTCTTATGTAGCAGGAGCGGGCGCGGGAAACAGATCTCTCGGACACTGAATACCGGAGGAAGGAGGGTTTATTCGACCGGGAGCAAGGTGGCATAGCTGCCTAACAGCCAAGCTCCCCTAACAAAGGAAGGTTGTGTCTTTATATAGGCTTATACTTTAGATGTTACACATGGAAGAATCTTAGGTTTATAGCTTAACTTATGAAAAGGGTCTGGTTTACAGTCTCAGGAATTACATATGAAAAGGGTTTCAGTTTACAGTCTCAGGAATTACATATGAAAAGGTTTCAGTTTACAGTCTCAGGAATGAAAAGGGGAAGTTTACAGTCTTAGGAATGAAAAGGGGCAGCTGATCTGAGATGCCTGGGTCTCTCTCTTCACTTACTCCCATTTTATACATGAGGACATATGGCTTAAAAAGGTCATGGAACTTGCCCATGGCCATACAGCTACAGTCAGCTTGAGTCTAAAACCTAGATTCTGAAGCACATTCCACACTTGCCAAAGTGGCTCCCTGTAGGTTTCACCAAGTAGATCAGGAATATGGGCAGATTTCAAAGAGCCTTGAAAACCCACTGTGCTACAGTAAAATAGATACTTGGTTTTCATCTCATTTTCTAGCCTATAACTCGTAAAATCTCCAAAGCAACATCTTTTTGTATGCTAATGAGTTGGCTAATGGTTGGAAGTCTCCAGGTAGCTTCAAGATGGAGGCTGATCATAGGAAAGTCCAAGGTATGAGTAGAGGCTTGGGACTTTCAGCCCATCTCACAACCTCTGTGGAGTGGAGAGGGGATGAAGGTTAAGTCGATTACCAGTGACCATGATTTAATCAATCACGCCTATGTAATGAAGCTTCCATAAAACCTCCCAAAAGACTGAGTTCAGGGGGCTTCTGGATAGCTGGACATGTGGAGGGTCCTGGGTCCTGAAAGGTGGTGCACCCAGAGAGGGCATGGAAGTTCTGTGCCCCTTCCTCACATAATCTTACCCTATACAGTTCTTTATCTGTGCCCTTTGTAATATCCCTCATAATAAACCAGAAAATATAAGTAAGTGTTTTCTAAGTTCTGTGACCCACTTTAGCAAATTAATTGAATCAAGGAGGGGGTTGTGGGAATCCTGACTTATCCCAGAGGCCCAGACTTGCAACTGGCATCTGAAGTAGAGGGCAGTCTTCTAGGACTTAGCTCTTAAATTGTGGAACCCAATACCACCTCCAGGTACATAGTGTCAGAATTAAATTGAATTACAGCTGTAGAATTGATGCTTGCTTGGTGTGTGGGGAAAAATCCTTACACATTTAGTTATAAAAATGTTCTGTCTTGTGAGAATATAATAGGAGAAACTGAATTTGTTTTCTTCAATAGGCTCAGATTTGGTGTCAAAAGTGGGATTTACTAGATTGGCCTCTGGCTCACAGGAACATGTGATTTTGGGTAAAAAAGGACAAACAGGTGGAGGGTGATAAACTTTTGATTCTTGGAAGACCATGTGGCTACCTATTAAAACAGGATTTATTAAGAAATAATATTTAGGCAGCTAGAAAGGGTGAAAGTTCTCAGTGGAATTTTCCTTTAATTAAAAGCAACCTCTTAACCATTTTCTTTCTAATAGAAAGCAGCTTGAAAAACTGGACTGACAAGCATTGATATGCAAATGCTGGCAGCTACAAACCAGGTCCATCCAATGTGGCAGTTCCTGCCCTCTTTTCCTTGTCATCACCTGTGGCAGGTGTCATGGCCACCTCCAGATAACACCACATGTGCAGGATATCCTGGTGACCTGCATTTGCATATTAAAAGGCTAGAGTGACTGAGATATTCACCGCTGAGTTATGGTAAATGTTATTAAGGGGGCTCCTTTAATGTAGATCCTCATATAACCTTACTATTTTGCAAATCCAAAAGAAAGTTCAGGAAGATTTATCCAGTTTGCTGTCACAGCTTCCTCTCATGGGTCTTACAGATGCTAATGAAAACATTAGGTTAATTAACAAGAGAATAGAAAAAGATAGAGAAGAGAGTCAAAGAACTTTCCAGGAAGGTGGACACTTTTAAGTGGTTATTAAGAAATAAGGTGACTACTGGTGGATTTTAACAGCGTGATATGTCACAGAAAGTTCTCCGCTCCCGGACGTGGGTCCCTCGGCTTGCTGCCTCAGAAGTGCAGCAGCAGGCATCATAGGAAAGTAAAAATCTTTCCTAAGGATGGCCCTTCCAAGCCGGTCCACCTCACAGCCTTCCTGGGATACAAGGCTGGCATGACCCACATCCCATGTGAGGGAAGTCCACAGGCCAGGATCCAAGGTGAACAAGAAGGAAGTGGTAGAGGCTGTGACCATTGTGGAGATGCCACTCATGGTGGTTGTGGGTATTGTGGACTATGTGGAAACCCCTCGAGGCCTCTGGACCTTCAAGACCAACTTCACTGAGCACTTCAGCAAGGAGTGCAAGAGGTATTTCTATAAGAATTGGCATAAATCTAAGAGGAAGACCTTTATGAAGTACTACAAGAAATGGCAGGATGAGGATGGCAAGAAGCAGCTGGAGAAGGACTTCAGCAGTGTGAAGTACCGCCAAGTCATCCGCATCATTGCCCACACCCAGATGCGCCTGCTTCCTCTGCGCCAGAAGAAGGCCCACCTGATGGAGACCCAGGTGGACGGAGGCACCATGGCCGAGAAGCTGGACTGGGCCCGCGAGAGGTTGGAGCAGCGGGTACCTGTGAACCAAGTGTTTGGGCAGGATGAAATGATCGACGTCATTGGGATGACCAATGGCAAAGGCTACAAAAGGGTCACCAGTTGTTGGCACACCAAGAAACTGCCCCACAAGACTCACCGAAGCCTGAGCAAAGTGGCCTGTACTGGGGCATGGCATCCTGCCCATGTGGCCTTCTCTGTGGCACATCCTGGGCAGAAAGGTTACCATCACCGCACTGAGATCAACAAGAAGATCTGTAAGATCATCCAGGGCTACCTTATCAAGGACGGCAAGCTGATCAAGAACAATGCCTCCACCAACTATGACCTGTCTGACAAGAGCAGCAACCCTCTGGGTGGCTTTGTCCACTATGTGAAGTGACCAATGACTTTGTCATGCTGAAAGGCTGTGTGGTGGGAACCAAGAAGCAAGTGCTCACCCTCCGTAAGTCCTTGCTGGTGCAGACCAAACGGTGAGCTCTGGAGAAGATTGGCTCAAATTCATTGACACTGCCTTCAAATGTGGCCATGGCTGCATCCAGACCATGGAGGAGAAGAAAGCATCCACAGGACCACTCAAGAAAGACCAAATTGCAAAGGAAGAAGGAGCTTAACATCAGAAACAAATTTTGCAGCTGGTGGGGTCTCAATAAAAAGAAAAAGAAAGAAGGTGAATAAAGAAAACATTAATAAAGGTGAAACAAAGAGGAGAGTCATGGGATTTGTCTGAGCAGGGTGAAAATCTTTATATGGTTATCAAGAAATGAGGTGAATAAAATGGAAATAAATGTATGGAATCAAAATAAAGCTCTTAAGGTTGGATGGAGCAACAGGAGCCCCAGCTGGTCCTGTAACATTAAAGAGCTCCGAAGAAGTTTGCTGTAGTTCGGAGAAATATGAAAAGTCAGGAGGTGAAGATTATAATGAGAAAAATGATCTAAAATTGCCTAAACAACAGTCAGGCAGAGTAATCAAGATAAAGATTGACAAAAGGGCTGGGGTCCCTTGGCTCAACCTCCTGCAGGGACCCAAAGGCCTTTTGCACAAGAGTGGGTAAAATGGTCATGGGTGGAGAATTTCCAGGGCTCCTTCACACAGGAACCCAATGTACTGTGATTTCAAAACATGTCTGTAAAGTCCTAGCGAAGGCTATAGTTAGGAAAGTAAGAGTTGACGGAATTAAGATGTTAAATTAATTTAGTCTAAAGCTGCCTCCTTACATGGTTTAAGTTTGGCATAAAGGTTTCTCCATACACAGTGAACTCTGACCTAACTGGATGCATAAACAGACTGTTACTACTTTGCAACAAGTTGCTGAATCTCAGCCGATTACAGGCAGCCAACTCTTTAAGCCTTGTTTAAGCAAGGCAAATGACAAGTTGTAACCAATACAGTTGCTTCTGTACCTCATGTAAACCAAAAAGTATCTGAGACAAGTCTCAATCAATTTAGAACCTTATTTTGCCAAGGTTAAGGACATACCTCAGGAGGGCCTGACCACAAATGCCCAAGATGGTTGGGCTACAGCTTGGTTTTCTACATTTTAGGGAGACATAGGGCAGCAAGACACCAATCAACACATGTAAGATGTACATTGGTTCGGTTAGGGAAGGGGAGACCACTGGGAGTAGGGACTGGGGGAGAAAGTTCCAGGTTTCCGGGTCATAGGTGGATTCAAAGATTTTCCGATTGGCAATTGATTGAAAGTTTATCTAAAGCCCTAGAATCCATAGAAGGGAGTGTCTAGGTTAAGATAAGCGGTTGTGAAGACCAAGGTTTTATTATGCAGATGAAGCCTCCAGGTAATAGGATTCAGAGAGAATAGATTGTAAATGTTTCTTATCAGACTTAAACAGCTGTCAGACTCTTTCTTAATTCTCTCCTCCATCAGGGAAAAGACCTGGAAAGGGAAAGGAATTCTCTACAGAATGCAGACAGCTTTGCAAGGCCATTACAAAATATATATTTTAGGGTAAAATACTTCAATTTCTTCAGGGCCTGCTATCTATCATGTGATGCTATGCTAGAGTCAGGCTGGAATTTGGTGTCTTTTTAAATTTTTTTTTTTTGAGACCAAGTCTTGCTCTGTCATCCAGTCTGGAGTGCAGTGGCGTGATCGTAGCTTACTGCAAACTCCACCTCCTGGGTTCAAGTGATTCTCCTGCCTTAGCCTCGTGAGTAGCTGAGACCACAGGTGCTTGCCACTGTTATAGGAAGGGGGTCTGTATCCAGACTCCAAAAAAGGGTTCTTTCTTCCAAGAAAGAATTCAGGATGAGTCCACAGAGTAAAGTGAAAGCAAGTTTATTAAGAAAGTAAAGGAATAAAAGAATGGCTATTCCATAGACAGAGCAGTCCTGAGGGCTGCTGGCTGCCCATTTTTATGGTTATTTCTTGATGATAAACAAGGAGTGGATTATTCATGCCTCCCTTTTTAGGCTATATAGGGTAACTTCCTGATGTTGCCATGACATTTGTAAACTGTCATGGCACTGATGGGAGTGTAGTAGTGAGGACACCAGAGGTCACTCTCACAGCCATCTTGGTTTTGGTGGGATTTAGTAGGCTTCTTTATGGCAACCTATTTTATCAGCAAGGTTTTTATGACATGTATATTGTGCTGATCTTATAGCTCATCCTGTGACTTAGAATGCCTTAACTGTCTGGGAATGCAGCCCAGTGGGTTTCAGCCTTATTTTGTCTATCTCCTGTTTAAGATGGAGTTGCTCTGGTTCACATGCTTCTGATAACAGCACGTCCAGCTAATTTTTGTATTTTTAGTAGAGACAGGGTTTCACCGTGTTGGCCAAGCTGGTCTCGCACTCCTGGCCTCAAGTGATCTGCCCACCTCAGCCTCCCAAAATGCTGGGATTACAGGCGTGAGCCACCAGAATTTGGTGTCTTATTGCTACAAAAAGTGTTAAGATCTCTGTTTGAATATTAATGCTGGTCAGTTACGCCTGAATTCCAAAAAAAGGAGGGTATCGCAAGGCAAGTCCAACCCCTACTTCCTATCATGGCCTGAACTACTTCACTTTGGAATACCCTTGGCTGAGAGAAAGGATTCATTCAGCTGGTCAGGGGTGCTTAGAATTTTATTTTTAGTTTATGCTCACTCCTTTTGCTGTGTGCCACTTTCTTTTGTCTGTCCATACATGTTATCTGACAATGTGGCAGCCCCGGAGTCATCTGAACCTAATCTCATCCTGGGGTTGCCCAATTTGTGAATCATTGTTTGCTCAATTAGACTTTATTAAATTTAATTTGTCAAAAGTTTTTCTTTGAACAAAGATAAAAGTTTATAGGAGGGTTAGTGTGTTTAAACATGCTTTATGGAAAGTGGTTGCATCTCTTTTGCCTGACTGTATTTTGGAGATGGACATTGTATCTGACTGGGAAATGTTTCCCATATATAGTACTGTAAAACAGAAGGGCAAATCTGCCCTTCAATCACTATTAATTGTGCAGGTTAATTAAGAACTAGTAAAACTGCCTGAGCCCACACAGTGTAGATTAGAAGCTTAAGTGCTAGTAGGGGCAAATTCTTTGATAGTCCTATATGGAGGACGGACTAGGGCTTATGGCTCAAAAGTGCACACCTCGCAGTGACAACTGTGAAGCCTTTGAACCAGAGTGACTCCATTTTGAATAGGGGCTGGGTAACAAATGAGGCTGAGACCTACTGGGCTGCCTTCCCAGATGGTTAGGCATTCTTAGTCATAGGATGAGTTAGAAGGTCAGCACAAGATACAGGTCACAAAGACACTTCTGATAAAACGGGATGTAGTAAAGAAGCTGGCCAAGACCCACCACAACCAAGACAGCAATGAAAGTGACCTCTGATCATCCTCACTGCTCATTATACACATATATTTTAGTTATAATGCACTAGCATGCTAAAAGACGCTCCTGCCAGCACCAGGACAACTTACAAATGCCATGGCAATGTCAGGAAGTTACCCTGAGGGGAAGAACCCTCCGTTCCGGGAATTGCCCACCTCTTTCCAGGAACACTCATGAATAATCCGCCCCTTGTTTAGCATATAATCAGGAAATAGCTATTACTATACGCAGTCAAGCAGCCATGCTGCTGCTCTGCCTATGGAGTAGTCATTCTTTATTCCTTTACTTTCTTAATAAACTTGCTTTCACTTTACTCTATGGACTCGCCCCAAATTCTTTCTTGCATGAGGTCCAAGAACCATATCTTGGGGTCTGGATTGGGACCTTTTTCCAGTAACACAACTAGTAGGACTCTGGACTAGGGAATTCCCACTTGAGGGGCATTTGCCTTGCTATGGGACGTTAATGTAAGGTACCCTTATGACTAAAGCATATAAAATGATCCTGAAACCCAAAATACTCATGATGTCTTGAGTGTTAGAATCACTCTAATGTGGACAACAGTGTCCAGAAGAGTTCCTAATAAAATGAACAGTTTTATAAAGGGTCATGCTACCTGAGGAATTCAAGGAAATTCTCACAAGCAGGGAGCCACTTTCCCCCTAGGACTGACTCTGGAACTGTGTGAGGAGTTGCTGGACTCCTCCATTGCTTAAACATGCCATATAAACAGCAGTCACCTGACTGACAAAGAGCTACTTGGTTTGTGATGGCATTTCCATGGTGAATGGACAATATACCATTGGGAATGATGCCACTCTGACTGAAGAAGGTAAAAACAATTAGCTTGGTGAGCTGACTTGCATGCCATTTTACTAGTGGTGATGGAAACAACTCAACAGTGCTAAAAGCCTCTAGGTTTGGGTTTCTACTGACTCACGGTCAGTGACCTAAGGCCTGATGGTATAGGAGGGCAATGGAAACCTGGCCTATCAAAGGGATGCCCATATGGAGCATGGTCCTTTGGAAATTACTAAGGAAACTTAAGGGGTACCTTAAAGTAGGTATCTCAATGCTCAACAGAAGAACTCCCTCCAGGTTTTAAAGGTGTCTGGAATCAATAAGTAGATATCCCCATGTGCTTACTTAAGGAGGCCACTTGGGTACATAACATGAGTGGATATGGGAGTCATGAGCAGTGCAGAGATGAGCTAATCTAGACATGTTCCTCTTGCATCCTCTGGGATACAAAATGCCAATAAAGACTGTTCTGTTTGTCAGCAAAAGAGACAGAGACTGACTATGATCATGTGGCAGATTCCCTGGTGGGAAGGCCCTGAACATAGCTGACAAGTGAGACTGATGCTGGTGGCCCTGAGGGGCTATGAATGGGTCTTGACAGAAATAGACACTGACTCTGGATTCAGCTTTGCTTACAGAGTGGAAGATGCAAATGCTCAGAGTGCTATAAAAAACCAGAACAGATGATATTGCATGAATTTGGACAGCTGACCTTCATTTCTTTAGACCAAGGAACACACTGTACAGCAATGGGCAGAGAGTTATCCCTTCTCAGAGTAATAGTTGAACAGAGAAGTGGAACATGAAATTAAAATATGGGTTGTCTAAGATAGGAGAGATAAATGCATGCAGGGCTGGCTTGCACACCTTCATAAGTGTGTGCTCATGCTCAACATGAGTGGGACTAAAGGACTGTCCCCGCTAGAGTTTCCTCTGTTTTCTGGTGGAGGTGGGGAAGAGTAGGTAAGGAGGGATGCCAGGATGACTATGCAATTCTTACCAATGGAGCAGCACACTGGTATAATGACTATACTTTTTCTCTCTTTCCCACATCATCTCAATTTTCCCCCCTTACCTAATGCAGTCAGTAGTCACAGGACCAGGGCTGTCATAACAAGTACTGGAAACAGGGATGATTCCCAAGCAAGAAATGGTATCTTATGTCAGAATTCCTAAGGACCTAATAGGGGTGGGTTATGCCTTCATCCCATCTGGCAAAATTGGGGCTAACAGTGAATGCAGCTGTATTGCCTAGTGATAAAAATAGCACACTAGTTCTGCACCTAAGTAATATTACCTTCTCTGAATAGGAATGGACTGAGGGAGAGGTATTTGCTAGACTAGTATTACGCCTGTAGTATAGACCAGCATAATGTTCCTTCCAAAGGTTGAAAAGTTTGAGTATAAATGAAGAGAAAGAGAAATAGTAGCCGAGGGTAAAATAATAAATAAATGGGTTATGGAGTAAGGGAAAACCAATGTATTAGTCCATTCTCATGTTGCTAAAAAAGACATACCTGAGACTGGGTAATTTATAAAGGAAAGACGTTTAATTGACTCAGTTCAGGATGGCTGGGGAGGCCTCAGGAAATTTACAATCATGGTGAAACTTACAAACATGTCCTTCTTCACATGGCATGGCAGCAGCAAGGAGAAGTGCCAAGCAAAAGCGGGAAGAGCCCCTTATTAAAACCAGCAGACCTCGTGAGAACTCACTCACTCTCATGAGAACAGCATGAGGGTAAGTGCTCTCATGATTAAATTGTCTCCCACCACACATGAGGATTATGGGAACTACAATTCAAGATGAGATTTGAGTGGAGACACAGCCAAATCATATCATCCAATATTGTATTAATACCTTGAGGGAGGCTCAGATAAAGAGATGACACTGTCTCTTATCTCAATTATATCAGATCCTTAAAGGGTAAAATTATATGTTTGCTGAGACCACTCTGACTTCTCTGGCTTTTTATTTTTCCATTTTTTTTTTTTTGAGACAGGGTCTCACTCTATCACCCAGAGTGGAGCACAGTGTCTTGATTATGGCTCACTGCAGTCTCAACCTTTCGGATTCATGTAGTCCTCCTGCCTTAGTCTCCTGAGTAGCTGGAACTACAGGTGTATACCACTACACTTAGCTAATTTTTAAATTATTTGTAGAGACAAGGTCTCACTGTGTTGCCCAGGCTGGCACTCTGGCTTTTAGAGGCTGATAAGATCAAATAGAAGTCTGCAAACCTGAGTGGCCTCACCCTGGGAGATATATTCATACCATATGATAGACTGGACCACCTGTTAATAATTGAGTGGGATACTGGTAATATGGCAGTATCTTTTGAGTTTTTATATTCTTTTGATGTAAGGGATCGGAGTTTGAAGAGTGGGAGTGGACAGTGATACTGTGAAATATATATCTGGTCTCTGTTTCCTGGCACATATAACTTTTAAAATCCTTGGAATTGCCAAAGTCTTTTTCTGTGCTAATGAGTGGACTGACGGTTGGCAACCCCTGGGTAGTATCAGGGTGGGGTATGGTCACATGAAGACCAAGGCATGATTAGAAGGTTGGGACTTTCACTTCCACCCCCTAACCTCAGAGGAAGGGAGAGGGCTTAAAGTTAAGTTGATCACCAATGGCCAATGATCTATTCAATCACGTATGTTATGAAGCTTTCAGAAAAACCCAAAAGGACTGGGTTTGTGGGAGGGGGAACATCCAAGAAGGGGAAAAAGAATACTTTGACATACTGGGGATTCATTCCCCAACTCCAAGGGGAAAGAAGCTCCAGCATTAGGGACACTTCCAGACCTTACCCTATGTATCTCTCCATATGGCTGTTCATTCATATCATTTAAAATATCCTAGCCAAGCATGGTGGGTCATGCCTGTAATCCCACCAGTCTGGGAGGCTGAAGCGGGTGGATCGCTTGAGCCCAGGAGTTTGAGACCAGCCTGGTCAACATGGTGAAGCTCTATCTCTACTAAAAATAAAACAATTAGCTGGGCGTGGAGGTGCAAGCCCATAATCCCAGCTACTCAGGAGGCTGAGGCACAAGAATTGCTTGAACTCAGGAGGCATGGGTTGCAGTGAGCCGAGATTGTTCTACTGTACTCCAGCCTGGGTGACAGAGCAAGACTTGGTCTCAAAAATATAAAATAAAATATCCTTTATAACAAACTAATAAACGTAAGTGTTTCCCTGTGTTCCGTGAGCCAGCCTAACAAATTACTCAAACCATAGGAGGAGATTGTGGGAATCCCCATCTATAGCAGATGGGTCAGAAGCACAAGTGAACAATCTGAGGCTTGTGATTGGCATCTGAAGTTGGTCCGTTGGGGAGGTGGCTGTCTTGGGGACCGAACCTGTGGGATCCTCAACCTGTGGGATCTGACGTGTGTCCAGGTAGAGAGTGTCAGGTTGAATTGAATCAGAGGACACCCAGCTGGTGTGTGGCTGGAGGATTACTTGCTTGGTGTGTGGGGAAACACATCTGGTGTTAGCAGTGTTGTGTGACCGTGTGGTGAGAGTGTAAGGCCGGTTGCCTTGCTGGGAGCTCGGACGCACCCCTCCCCTTTTTCCTTTTACAAGCCCCGAGCAAGCTCAGACATGCTCGGGCATGTTCCCTTCTCCCTTGCTCACACAGCCTGGTTTTCTCTTAAAGAGCCCAGTATGCAAACAGGGTGCTGCAACCATAGCTTCTTAATAACGAATAGCAGCTAAGCCTTAATAACCAATAGCAGCTAAGCCCTAACAACCAAAGCAGCTAAGCCTTAACAACCAACAGCAGCCGAGTTTTAACAACCAATAGCAGCCGAGCTTTAACAACCAATAGCAGGCAAGTAATTCCAACCGACAACAAGCCAAGTCCTAGGTCAAGGCTTGTAACTTACCCAATAGCAGTCTTGCTCTCCCACAACCAAGCGAGCTGTTTCACTCCCTATAAAAACCCCCTGTCTAAAAATAGACTTTCTAAAAATAGCCCAAATCACTCCCTATAAAACCCCCTGTCTGAGAGGAGTCAGTGCGACTTCTCCGGCCCCTCCTGTCTGGACCGCAGAACCTAACCCGGGAGCCTGAATAAATTCCCTTGCATTGGATTATATTGGTGCTGGCCTCAGTTTCTTCGTTTTATCCTCGGAAACAAACCTCACAGAGAGTATAGCAGGAAGACGGGGAGTCTGTTTTTTTCAACATCATCACACCCATGAAACCTTTTTGTGGTCCTAAACAGAGTTGTAATTTTGGTGGGGAGGGGAGAGAAGATCTCCACATTTCATCAGATTTGTTTGGAATAAGAAAAAAATATTTTTCACACACTACCAAGTTTCAGGAATAAGAAAATAAAGATTCATCTGGATTAGCAATTCTTATATATATTGATTGGTTACCAAGCACTGTTCTAAGTACTTTGTGTATTGAATTGTTTTGTCTTTGCAATAACCTTGTGTGTATTGAATCATTTAGTCCTTGCAATAACCTTGCAAAAGAAATATTATTATCCCGACTTTATGGTTGAAGAGAGGCACAGAGAAGTTGTCACTTACCCAAGGTCACACAGCTAGCTGTTCAGTGTTAGAAAGATCTCATCCAGGCAATCTCTTCCTGAGTCTGCACTTTCTGAACCACAGTAAACAAATGATAATGTCCATTTTCCTGCCCCTGAACTTGGAATGTATCTCCTTGTTAATGAGTATAATCAATGTGGTAGTTTTCCCTTCCTCTAGGAAAGGCAAAGCTATTACTAAATTAAATGGATGGGGGACCTTATAATAGAGGACATCTTGGAGTAGAAGAAATAAGCACCTCTCCTCTCCATGATCAACCATACTAAATGATTCACACCATTGTGAGTATTTTAAGAAGATCATAGTTCCTCTGGTATGAAATTTGGACAACAAAATTCTTCCTGAGTGCAGAGTTCTGAACTAGAAGGTGGCTTTCTTGATGAGGGCAGGGACTATCAAGTAGCTGATGTGAGATGGGATCCCACAGAAAACCACTGTATGTACAGGGGGGCGGTGGTCAGAGTTTGCATACAGCTTCTGTTTATGTGTGCATTTGTGAATAAACACTTCTATCCTACATATAGATGGAAACACATTTGATTTGTACGTATTAAGATGCATCTGATTTCAATGATCTGATACATTCTCTACAGCTTTTGAGAGAATGAGACACAACCTAAGTTGCTCCCTAATGGCTTTCAGGTATTACTGCATTTAAGGACTAAACACACATTACAGTTTTTCCCTTTACAGATGGAAAATTAAAGGTAAGGAGTTGGGCTACTTGCTGAGGGGGCTCCTAGGAGATTTTAACAGAAAGCTAAGAAGAGAGTCATGACTTTATTCCCCCTCCTGAGGAATTAGCATTTTCCTGATTAAGTGACATTGAGACCAAAAACTGAAATAAGAGAGTCTAAAGATGAGAACTGAATCAATCCCAGGGTCTAAATGAGGTGAAAGACAAAACAGGAAGCCTATGCGTTGGAAGCAGGAGGCTTTGGCCGGCACCCATACAGCCTCCAAGGTTTAAGCTGAGTAGGTGTGGGAGAAAGGCCTGAAAAATGCACCCTGGGCTGAATTTGGAGAGAGGAAGATCCTGTACCTTTTTTCTTTGAATGTTAAATTCCTGGCAGACTCCTACTTTCGGGCCCATTAAAATTCAGGAAGGAAAAAGGGAGCAAAGTTTTTAAAGAGGAAAAAAGACGACAAACACACCTACTCTTACAAAAATAAAATCCCACCCCAAAAAACCTTTCTGAAAATGTTTTTGAGCTTTAAAAAGCAGAGGGGGTTGGGATGTTGATGGAGCACGTGCCCTCACCATTGCATTCTGACTGGCTTCTGTGCACATGTGTGTTAACCTGGCTTGATCCTTGGAAAGAAACAGACCTGTTCTCCCCCTGGAAGAAGGGATAGAGCCCATTTCTGTCGATGCGCTAGATCCCACTGTGTGTTAATGTGGTTAGGTGGGGTGTCGGGAACAATTTGTTCCACATCAGTGCCTCAAAATAAGAGCCTCTCACTCTGGAAAAGTTCCCTTCCCAATCTATCCTCCAATGCAACCAACAGTCCTTGCCAAATCTTCCCTTCAGTCTCAGATTTCGGTTATATAAACTGTTCTAATCAAACAGCCTCCTTCCAATTCAGCAAAGGGTAAAACAGCCATTTACTCCAACAGCTAGTGGCTTATGTAACCAGAGCTCAGTACACAAATTATGAGAAATCTGCTCATTCATTCAGGTGCCTCAGGTAAACAATAGCAGGAAGATTCCATAGCTAGCACTGGTCTCGGCAGAATTTTATTCAGGCAGCTAGAAGCCTTCTTGCCTGTTTTACCCTGAGAAGTCAGTCCTTCCTGCAGTTTATCTCCAGGTTCAGCAGGACACTGTACAGTACACTTAGCACCTGCCCACCGACCTCAATGAATCTTAAACACTGCCTTATAGTTCAATGCTACTAAAAACTTCTCTAAAGAAGGTGTTCAGTGGCTGCTTGGCATTCCCACTGAATTATATTTAACCCATCCCCTAAATTATATTTAACCCATCTATATAATTTAGATTATTTCCATTTGGGGAGTTATTATAAATTAGACTATGAGAATGTTCTCTTATTTAAATATTTATGTTACTGTCCCCATAGTATAAATTCCTACCAGTGGAATTTCTGGTAGGAATTTATACTATGGGGTCAAAGAGACACCTATTTTGATGGCTTGTTGTTACACACTGTCAAACTGCTTTCCAGAAAGGTAAAATGAATTTACATTCCCACCAGCCACTGCCTCAGTACTCTAATTAAAGTCATTTTATGATTTTATTTATATATTTTTTTAATTAAAAAAAATTTTAAAGAGATGGTATCTCACTATGTTGCCCCAGCTGGTCTTGAACTACTGGGCTTGAGCAATCCTCCTGCCTTGGCCTCCCAAAGTGCTAGGATTAGAGGTGTGAGCCACGGTAACTGACATACTTTATAACTTTAGAAAAAGTATTAAAAAGGAAAGAAAAACTCTTTCCAAAACTGCGTTCCTTAGGAAAATAAAATACATATAGAAACAGTTTGATGATCTCTTATTCATCTATCCTTTCATTTACTACTAGAAAAAAAATCTTGGGAGGCTAAAATACAACTGTGAGCTGCTACCAGACTGATGTGATGGAGTCACCGTCTATCCAATATTACAAGTCCTCAAGATGTGCTTCCTTTTTCTGTTTCCCTTTGTAGACACCAATTACAAGCTCTGATCGCCAATCCTCCAAGGATTGTGAAGAGGTGGCTTCTATTGACACAGCAGAAGGGAACTTGCTATGAGGAGAGAGGAGGGCTCAGGTTCTGTGCTGTCAGCAAAAAGCGCCTATGAATAGAGTGCAACATATTAAGTAAGCCTTTGCTGTTAATATGCTGTCTAGACTTTAAACATTGCTTTTCTCTCTGTATTCTACACTTCAACTTTCAACCTTGTTTCTGTCCTTGTATTTGTATAAATGACTGGACTCAAGCATTTCTTCTCTCCTTGAGATTCAATGGCCAAGTTACTTGTCACCCAAGCTACTGTCATGACCCAGTGTGGATATGATCCTAACCTCTTCTCTACTGTATAACAAATGAAAAACTTGACAACATTTGACCCATGACTCAGAAAACGCAAGAGTCCTCCTTCCTTTGGGACAATGTAAAAGGATACTCCCTGCAGAAATCAGAGCAGGCCATCCCTTTGTTGATTGTTGATGGAAACCTGGAGGGTATTTAGGAAGTGTTAAGAAGAAAAGTTTGTGGGTGCCACACTTAGGGTAGAAACAAATTGCTAGCAAAACAATTATGAGCCTTTGTTTTCAAATCTATTTTACCCAGGAATGTTTCTCTACCCTCTGCATATGACTAAGTTCCCCAGGGCCCTCATGCTAACATCTGGCTGCTCAGGTCTCTTTCCAAGATGTCATATTTATCAAGCACTTCCTATTAGGTTGCTGCAAAAATAATCACGGTTTTTGCCATTTAGAGTAATGGCAAAATATATGCCAGGCATTCCTATGCACTAACATAAAAATGTTCTCATTAACCCTCACAACTGCAATCTTATGAGGCAGGCACTCTTATTATTATCATTTCCTATTGTACCGATGAAGGAAAAACAGTTAAGAAACTTCTTGGAGACTATGCAGTGAGGAAGCGAGGAAAGCAGCCTGGCTTTCAGAACCACATGATAAACCACTGCTCTATACTGCCAACTTATTTAGATTCTTTTGTTCTAAGCTTTTCTTCTCTGCCACCAAAAATCAATAAATCATCTGTGTTCTTATTCTCTCAGGGCCTTGCAAAGTGCTTAAGTTAATCTGGTAAACAAATTTAGGTGGTTAATGGCTGACAATGGATTACTCATCTCAGTAGACGTATTGTATAATAGGACTTTCACTGCGAAAATCCTAGGGGTGGCAGCCAAGGAGATCTGAGAGGGATCTACTAGTGGGAAGGGAAGGCAAAAAATGGTGGTAATGGGAAATAGAAGAGGGTGGTGGGTAAGTATTTTTGGGTAGGGGAGCTGCTTCTGTCATCAGCCAATGGCTCACTTAGCACATAGGATGAGACAAGCCCTGGATATAATAATATTTAGGCCTTTGTTAGGAATGTCTGAATGCTCAAATGTTTGCCTTCATGATTAAGAGAACTCAGCATCTTTAGAGAACGACCATTGTCTGCCAACCACTGCCAAATACAATGCTTTGTGGAAACCACGTAATTCCACGGTCTATTCACAATATCTAGTTTTCTGCCACATTTTTGTGATTAAGGAAAGCAAAAGGAGTAGGACACACTTGCCCCACATAAATTTATCTGTCACCCCTGGCTGTTATAAACCAATTGAAATATCACAAGCCCGCATCAAGTTGTCAGATTATTTTCATGTGATTGACCTACAACATCTCACACATACTTTCCTCTCCTGACTTTCTCTGGGGCCAGGATAGTTTGCGTTAGAGAAATGATGACTTGCTGGAAGGTGTGGCCAAGGAATAATATAATCTTTGGCTTGAAAATGTATATTTTGGTTCTGGATAAATGCATTTAAAAGATTTTAATGAGTCATGAAGGCAGTGCTGACACTTAGAACAATATTTTTCATGCTCTTTAGGATGAATAACTAACACAGTGCCTGGCTCAGAGTGGAGGCCAATAAATGCTTACTGGTTGAAAGAATGAGTGAGTACTGAGTATTTAACATGGTATGATTCGTCTGTAGTTAAGACTGTGCTATAACAGAGGTGGCTCTTCAGCAGACTCTTGAAGGGGCTGCCAGATTTCGGTAAAACGAATTTTCATTTTGTCAGTTCTACAAGCCATATCAGTTGGCCTAGGTATTTTTGCTTCTCATTAAAAACATTCTCACTCCTGAGATTATATTTATCACTTCCCGACGTGGGCAACATGATGAAACCCCGGCTCTATAAAAATAAAAAAAGTAGTCAAGTGTTAGTGGCACAAGCCTGTAGTCCCAGCTATACGGGAGGATGAGGATGGAGAATCTCTTGAGACCAGGAAGCAGAGGTTGCAGTGAGCTGAGATTGTGTCACTGCACTCCAGCCTGCACAACAGAGCAAGACCGTCTCCAAAAAAAAGTAAGTCTTCCAAGAATGTTTATACACTTTCATCAGAATAGGTTTTTTTTCTGCCTTATTTTTATAAACTGACTGAAAATGGAAGAAATCTGGTGCCACTGCTGCAGCAAGAGAGCAGACAACACTTGCTCATATGTGGGTGGAGCGATTTCTCCCAGAACCCTGGAGAACGTATGCATATTACCATGCACTCCATGCTGCGTGGCCTGTGAGCCCTTCACAGAGGACAGGGTGGGAGTTCTGCGCTCAGTGTCTTCACAGTACACCGCCTTTGCCATCAGGAGCTGCCTGCTTGGGTCCACCCAGTCCAGCATAGAGTGCTGAGGAGGAAACGCAACTGGACCCCACGGGAGAAGTGGGTCATCTCTACTTGGCGGGAGGCCACTCTGGGACTCTGGGAGGCAAAATGAATTTCCCAAGCCTACAGCGCAGGAGTCTGTGGTAACAAAGAAATAGATTAAAAGATTTTATTTCCCCAAAGAAAGTTCCAGACCTAGAACTAAAAAACAGACATGTTGGCCGGGTACGGTGGCTCACTATAATCCCAGCACTTTGGGAGGCCGAGGCAGGCAGATCATGAGGTCAAGAGATAAAGACCATCCTGGCCAACATGGTGAATTCCTGTCTCTACTAAAAAAATTAAAAAATTAGCTGGCCATGGTGGCGTATGCCTGTCATCCCAGCTACTCGGGAGGCTGAGGCAGGAGAATTTCTTGAACCTGGGAAGCAGAGGTTGCGGTGAGCTGAGATCACACCACTGCACTCCAGCCTGGGCGACAGAGCGAGACTTCATCTCAAAGAAGAGAAAAGAAAAGAAAAAAGCAGACATGTTTAATTGTAAGCCTGTGTGCATGTATCCAAATAACCAGCCTGTGAGCCACGCACTCTTTTTCAGAACTCGGATAGAAACAAAATCCAACACAAAGCCACTGAAACTTAACGGAAAGAGCATTGTCCTAATGTAGACTAGAGGGTATGGTACTTACCCTGGCCAAAGCCGCTTTTGATACAGAGAGATTAGGTAGGAAACATAATGAAAACGACAGAGCAAAAGCCCAGTAACCTGGGAAGTGCACAAACCACTTCTGACAACGTGTGAGTCTTTTTGGGAGGCGAGATTCTGCTAGGAAAGTACCACTTGGAGGAACAGTCTTAGCACAGGGCACTCCTAAGGGCCCTGCCAATTTACTACACACAGATGAAGAAACACTGTAGACCCCCTTGAGTGCAGCTGCTCTCAGAAACTTGCTTCCAAAGAGTAGAATATGAAAAGAGAGGGTGGGGGAAGTAGCTGCATGATGGAGAAACCTGGCAGACACTACCTTGGCCAGGTGATCAAGGTTCACATCAAGGATAACAAGTCGCATGGACACATGGACCTCTGGATATGATGTGATGGGATTAGCAATATACCTCTGTGGTCTCCCCTACAAAATCCATAACCCCAGTCTCCTCATGAGAAAAACATCAGACAAATCCCAATTGAGGGACGTTCTAAAAATACCCAACACAGCACTCCTCAGGCCTGTCAAAGTCATCAAAAGCAAGCAAAGTCTGAGAAACTGTCCCAGCCAAGAGGAGCCAAAGAAGACAAGACAACCAATGCATGATCTCAGATGGGGTCCTGGACCAGAAAATGGACGGCCATGGAAAAGCTAGTGAAATAAAGCTAGTGCAGAGTTAATAGTAACATACCAGTCAATGCTTCCTTCTTAGTTATGACAAATGCACCATGACCATGGAAGATAATAACAATAGAGGAAATGGGATGAGGACATACGAGAACCTTCTCTACTGTCTTTACAATGTTTCTGTAAATCTAAAAACATTCTAAAATAAAAATATTATTTTTAAAAAGCAGGTGGAACCGTAAAAATAAAAAGATGCAGTGCAAGGATAGATAAGAAACTTATAAAAGTGCTTACATACAGGGAAGTGGGCATGGGTGCCCAGGGTCAGTGGTGGCAGTGAGACTTCCCAGTGCATACCGTTAAAGTGTCATTTTGAGTTATGAAACATGTGACGGTATTACCTGCTTAAAGAAAAATACACCCTGGCTCTGTAGCCTGCTTGCACATGTTGAATGAGAGCGACAGTAACAAAAAGGAGGCTTATTAGGCAAAATGTTAATTTTTAAAAAATATAGCTAGTATACTAAATGAGGGCCAGACATGTGGGTATAAGGTTGCCAGTTGCAAATGCAGTCCCCCACAAGGTGCTGTTTATGGCTGCCTGTCTGGACCACTGGATCGTGAGGGTAAAGTTCTGAGACAGCCATTTGGCTCTATCGGGCCTCCTGAGGGTTAGCTCTTTTGCAAGCCTCTGGACCTTCCTCTCTGGATGCTTACTTTCTATGACAGTTCCATGGCAAGCAGAGCCTTTCATTCTCTCTGTTACATAGATACAGCGTCAGACAGGAAGGGTACCATTGTATATTACAGATCCGAGTCCTAATAAATACAGGCAGAGGCAGATACCATGCCGTATAATGGAGTGTGGGAAAAGAAAACACAGATCAGCAACAGAGTCTTCCCAGGGAGGAGGGCATGGGTTGGAGAGAAGCTGACTTTAGCCAAATGGTAGGAGTCAAAGATGAGGTTGTGGGCTGCAGGCAGTGGAAACTGTGCTCATCTCAGCTGTGGTCTCAAAGGAAAGACATTTCAGTCTGCCTAGAAGCCAAAGAAATTGATTATAGGGAAACACTGTCACTTCATTTTAAACCCAAACTGAAAGTCAAAGCTTTAGGTCCCATCCCAACTTCTTGTCCCTTTGATGTCAGATATTTGATGGAGTTGATGGTGAAAGATGTCTGGAATATGAAGGTGGAAATGATCTTTCCTGTGTGAAGTCTCTCGCAGTGTTGTGGGATTCCTTCTCCTTCTACCTGGATCCTTTCCTGGGTTGAAACCGTTCAAAATGGGTAAGACTGAATGACCTCCAAGTCTCTTCCTCTTCTAAAAGTCTGTGAAATATCTTTGCTAATGGAGAATTGGATTTCATCATTTAAATCCCCTTGGAGGATCTGAAGAGACTAAGAGACGGGCTGCTTGGTACAGAAATTAAAGAGTGAGAGTCAATGGCCCCTTTTAAAAAGTCAAAGGAAGAGGGAAAAGAAAAAAAGGCATCCTGACAGGCTGAAAATATCTCCCAGGTTTTCCAAATCTCTTAAATGTTACGGGTGTGAAACTGGCCACTGGGAATAAAATGTGGAAACAGAAATAGATCAATTAGATGAATCTCTTAGGTTCAAATTTCATGAGCTCATGAGAGCTCTTTGGTCTCCTGAGAAGACAAAATATATGCAAGAAACTGAAAGCTTTTTGTCCATGCACAGTTTATTTTCTCAAACACTACTTTTCCACTGTAGAACTAACAGTCTTTATTGAAAGACTACCTCATGATACATTTCAGGTAGAAGTCGAATATTTTATGCAATCATACCTCCCCATGAGAAACCATTCAAGGCTCAAATGATTCACATACAAAAAAATGCATGGAGTTGTTCATGTCTGAACACACAATTCTCAAGAGACACATTAGCTTGTTTGATAAGCCAGAGGGAACAGTGTTTTTGTGCAAATACTTTAATACAGGAAATATGAGTCTAGTCTGTATCTTTCTAAGTCCATGTGTATGAGGGAGTTTTGAAGTAAAATGCCATTTATTGTCTTAAAAACATAAAGGGATGCAAATGAGGATTCTGCCAATGAAAATGCTTCTCTGAGCTGTATGACACCAAATAAATAACAAAAATGCCCACTATCAAGTAAGGGTAACAGAGCTGAAGTAAGACACTGAGCAACCAAGAATCGTTTTGAAAGATTTCCTTAGGAAAATCATTTTCAATGATCCTGGATGCACTCATTTCATGATTAAAACACAGTAACACACATCAAATTGTGCAGCAAAGAGCAGTGCCTCTGGGAGGCTCAGAACCAGTCTGACAACTTTTCTGCGACTAGAAAGGGGGAAATATCACTTTACAGACTCTGTTTTTCAGAAGGCAGGCGTCAGCACTCTTTGGATACAAGGGCAAGACCAGGCATTGTGTGGGAGGGGGCACTGTGGGCTGCCTTCTACCTCCCCCCATCTCAGACTCCAGAGAACTCTTAGGAGATGAGGGTCACAGGGGATGGCAATCTCTGTGGACTGTTTGGATTATAAATATTCTCCCAGGCTGCCTTTTAGCAAAAAGTCACTTAGGGAAATATGCACCTGAAGCCCTTCCTTCTCCCATTGGGCAAATGCTTTAGAAAATGATCTGTCAAAGTTGCATCAGGAAGGAAGAGGAAGGGAAGATGCTCCAGAGGTCAAGGAGACGGGGGTGAGGCTGGGGGGTCTGGTGGCTCTGACTTGGGTGCAGGATGCCTCTTCCAAAGAATCTAAGAAGCTGCTATGAAGACCGCTATGCATGCGCTAGGGAGGTCCTCTAAGTGGGGAGCCAAGTCCTATCCCTGGGGAGTGGAGTGCCAGCTACAGAATCAGTGCAGGAAGGATGTGGGCAGTAGCAGTTCTCGGACAGGTGTCACTTTAATATGCCCCTGTCCCCCATCGCTCTCATGACAAAGAGGAGAAAGGAGAGAAAAGAATGGGGAGGGGGCACATGAAGGGAAGGAGATGGTCAATATTTTCCCAAGCAGGAGATGAGAGCACACCAAGAAAGAGAAAGGGAGATGAAGATGAGGGAGAAGAAAAAGCAGAGCTAATAGATATATCCACCATCCAAACGCTTGTGACCCGTAACGTTAATGGGAAATCCCTAGAGAAGCTAGCATCCAAAAACAAGTTGCAGAAGTAAACGTCTCTGGCTCAGCAGGGATCTG
Organism: Plecturocebus donacophilus; assembly: GCA_004027715.1. NCBI lineage: Eukaryota > Metazoa > Chordata > Mammalia > Primates > Pitheciidae > Plecturocebus > Plecturocebus donacophilus. Next base: position 50,243 of record PVKP010003786.1, read on the forward strand.
GAGGCTGGGTTCTTCTCATTCTCGGCAACTCGTGGGCTCTCCAGCTCCCTCTGAGCCAGTCGCTGCTCCCCACTTTCTCAACGGGCTCCCCACTTCCTCAATGCCTTGTCCCATTTTCTTTCATTTCTTTTAAACTAATCTGAACCCTCACCTTTGTCCTAAATTTTCAGCTCCAGATTCATTTTTTAAAAAATGACCTGCCACCACAGCATGTAATTTTTATAAATGTCTGCCCAACACTAACAGCACCAAGTAATAAGATTCAAATCCCTACAGTGACATTATTCTGCCAACCCCTCCCCTTCCCCGAGACTTACCAGAGCATGGGCTGTCTGCCCGGGAAATACAATAAAATGTGAGAACAGAAATAAATAAAAATTAAACTTTAAATTCTGTATGTTTGCCTGTTTTGTTTTCTTCCTTTTTCTTCTACTCGTTCCTTTCCCCCTTTTCTCTTGTCGTCATGTTAATTTTTAGCTAACTCTGCTTTTGTCTCCCGTGTAGATGATGTGAATAGATCTACTCTTTTCTTATGAATTTCTAGGTGAGCAGACTGCCTTCTGTACCGTGCTAACCATGTTCCTTTCTTGCCGTTTCTTACCGTATCCTCGTGTGCGGAGCTGGTCCTTCCTGGCTAAGCTCTTCATTGTTCTTTAGGTTCAGTGCCATGATTCTTTGTCTTGGTCTTCTTGTTGGCTTTTGCAAATCTTACCCGGTTTTTCACTGTGCCAGCTTATCCGTCTGGCCACAGTTTGTAAGGCCTCACCCCATTTCCTGTTGTGTTTCTTGAGAAATTTCTTTAATCCTCAAATGCCCTGTCCTTTCTAACTAGCATGAAGGATGATGTGGGGCTTCCTTTCCTTGGTCGAATCTAATAAGCTTCCGACTGTTGTTTTTCCCTCTCATGTGGTCCAATGCTATAGCTCTGGCCGAGGGGATCACAAGAGTTTTCCTCTTGGGTGTTCACCTGCTAGGAGGACTCTGCTCCCTGACAGAGGCGGTGTCCTTGGATGAAGGCGATCAGAAGCCCTCGCCACCACACAACCATTTCAGGAGTATGGTCCATTTGGTAGGAATTGGAGTTTGTCGTTGGAGCAGTTTGGATGGGGAGAACGCAGGGATGCTGAGGTCTCAGGACTGTTGTCTTCCCAGGGCCTCCCCAGTACCGCGGCGCAGCTCCCACCACGAACCACTGAGCTTGAAGATACTGGGTCCTGCGCCAACGCGTTCTTTACTCCCTCAGTGAAAAGAACATACCAGAGGCCTCCCGAGGAACGTAGTCAGGTGGCAGGTTCTCTAGTCTTACATACTAAATTCATCTGAACGTTGCAACTTCCTTGAGCCTTCTGACTCCTTTCTCAATATTCTACCAGAGCAGCTCTGCCATCTTCACCTCATTTCTCATGAGCCATTTTCCATGCGGGCCTTATACAATAACAATGGCACATAAGGTTTCTAAAGAAGCTTTGTTATAAAGCTGAAAAACCCGATACAAGGCTCTTAATGATTACAGTTAGGGAAAATTACAACAACTCAAATGTTATGTTTTATAGGTTTCTATTTTTTATTTAGTGATGGGTAATACAACTAGTAGATTAACAAAACTCTAAGATATGAAGAAACTGATCTATACAATGACAACATTTTAAGCATTCAGCTTCTGGCTGATAGGATGGTACACACTGGCAGCTGTCACCCTGCTTACTCATGAGGCTAACTCCTCACCAGGGTCAAGGTAAAAGAAAACTGATGTTAAAGAGAAATCATGAACCAATAGAAATAAAATGACTCAGGCTTACAGATGGAGACTTGGAGGAGCTGACACCGCTTGCCCCAGTGGGAAGGAGGTAATACAAAGAATGGAATGGCTTCTTCACTTCTGAAGCGTCAATTACAACGTGATTGCCATTCAATATTTGCAAGATTTATACTAAAAGATTGCTTGTTATTTACATGAAATTCAAAGTTAACTGGGCATCTTGAATTTTATCTGGCAACCCTAATAATATACAACTACCACATGACATACTTCATTTCTCCAGAGGTCCAAGGACAGCTGTCTATCTGCTAATGAGACCCTATAACACACGTATGAGAGATCCAAATTCATTCTCAGCTCCAGAGCCAAAGGAGGTTGATGAAATCCAATGTCGGGTCATTTCCAGCCACAGTTCGGACTCTTTACTTCAGGGACACTGATTAAGTCATATATTACAAGGAAGCCTCCCATTGCCCCTAATTCAAAACAGCTGGGCCAGCTTCTCCTGCCAGCCAAGACTTGCGGTGGAAGCCTCAGGAGGGGACTGTGTTTGGAAGGAGGGCAGTCAGGGGATAGGTTTAATATCAAGCAAGGACATCTCTTGATGCTCCTGTGGAAAAGTTCTTGATAGAGCATCGGGTTACAAAGCCTCTGTTAGGTGGGGGGTGAAGAGGGACGTGCGGGGTGAGGGGATGTGAAGAGGGACAGAGTGTCCAGGGAGCCCTGGAGAAATCACCGAAACATTTGAGGATCAAAGAATTCAGCCTGTCAAATGCCGTGATACGTTTTCAACGAGGAAACAAGCTCACATTTTTCCCCTGAGGGCTTAGAGACAAAAGCCAAGGTTCAACTAAAAATTTTAAAGACTTTTCTTAAGCTGCCAAACTCTCTGTATATGGTTTGCTTATACTTAAGCTTTTTTTCCCTTGAAATATGGGGGGCAGGAGAACATATTATTTTGGTGAGTCTGGCCTGTGTGGAATGTACAAACACATACATTTGTGCCCATAAATCTAGTTCATTTACTTAGTAAAGCTTATTCATTTCCTTACCAAAGCTTCTTATCCCAACAAGAAAGGAGGATGTTTTACCTAAACCTATAAGGTGAGAAAGGGTATAGCTCAAGCATGCTTCCTGTTTCTTGTTTGCTTTCTTCCCAGAAGCTTACCTGCATGGCACAGTGTTGAGGAGGGTGTAGGTTGAAAGGTGATGAGAGACAGAGAGAGAGAGAGAGAGAGAGAGAGAGAGAGAGAGAGAGAGCGAGAGCGGTGGTGGGGGGAAGAAAGGCCGACAGCATGGGACGAAGATTGCGATGAGTGGGGCAGATGTATTTTCCCTCCCTTTAAGAAATATTTCAAGTTTTGCTTTTTTTGGAGAGAATCCAGCTTGTTTTAACTTCATTTTCCAGTAGATAATGCTTCTATGAATTTGGTTGAACTAGAGAACAGAAACGAAAGCGAAGTCAAGGTACGCATGCTGGGGAATGAAATGCACCGGGTCCGAGTATTTCCACATCCACGTCTATTGGCCATGAACATAACATCAGCTCTGCCAGAGAAATAAACAGAAGATAAAATCAAAACTCAATCTTCACATGGTTCCAAGACAGGCCCTGTATTTGCTTTCGATTTGCATGAGATTTACAGTATCTGTTCTAGCCTGATAGAAGTTTAAAAGAACAGTTCTTTTAAAAAGTAGAAGAGGGGTTTTCAAAGAGCAGAGGTTGCTTATCAAAGATCTCGGCTGACATCTGAGCCAGCCCTGCGGATGCGGAGTGCACATCTGTGTATCGCAGGACAATGTTTTCATTCTTTCAAATGCCAGAATAACTTTCCTCCCTGGCTGGGCCCCAACTGCTCTGGTACACGTCAGGAAGGTGCTGGTGGCATTCCCATTAGTTAGTGAGCAGGGAGAAAGTGATGATGTTCCTGTGGAGGCTGAGGTGATTATATGGAGAGGCTGGAAAGATTGGAAACAGGAGACAGAGGAGGCTGCACTAAGGAGGCAGGAGCTGCTCCTCTAAGTGCGAGTGGAGACTCAGAAGAAGAACTCAGCACTAATCTGCTCTCTACACTATGAATTGCTTTTTCGTTTCTTATTTTTATTTTTTATTTTATCACTCCATCACCTACACTGCAGTGTAGTGGTGCGAACACGGCTCACTGCAGCCTCAGCCTCCCACTGCAGCCTCAACCTCCCCAGTCCAAGTGATCCTCCTGCCCCAGCCTCCCCTGTAGCTGGGACGACAGGCACGTGACACCACAGCAAGCTAATTTGTTAACCTTTTGTAGAGATGGGAGAGTCTCATCATCTTGTCCAGGCTGGTCTTGAACTGCTGGCTCAAATGATCCTCATGCCTTGGTCTCCCAAAGTGGTGAAATTACAGACGTGTGCCACCATGCTCTGTCTCTTTTTTAAAAATGGAAACACATTGTGCTTTTAGTGAAGTGTACAAATCTAAAGTGCAGAGCTTGATGAATTTTTACAAATGTATATGCCGATCTAGCTACCTCTAGATTAAGGTGTAGATCAAGGGTTCCAGAAAGAGTTCCAGAAAGACACAGCCCCAACCATAATATTCCGCAGTATGTCACAGTTTTCTATTTTTAAATGCCAGAATAACGTTGTTTCCTGACCTGGCTCCAAGTCTTTCTCATAAAGAAACAGCCATATCAGATTAACTATAATTTTTAAAAGTTACCTAAATTTTGTTACACCAGGCTACACAGAGTAACTGAAAGCTCTTTCTGTCATGTTCGAGCTGAGTCAAAACCAGCCACATGACAACACTTCAAGAACCAGCCCTTCAGCAGGCCAGCTTCTCTTAAGCCTAGAAAGCTGTGAAGGGCTTGCCGGGAGAGTGAAGTAAGCATGAAGTGTGAGCTTGGAAATGTAGAGGTGAAATGTGCTGAGCTCCCCATCCTTCAGAAGCTCTGCAAACATCTCCGTCCTTCTGTCTATCGCTGCTTCTTATATCTTTGGCAACCTTTCATTTTCCTGATTTTTAATTTGTTTTTTGTTTTTGTTTTTTTTGTGAGACAGACTCTTGCTCTGTCCCCCAGGATGGAATGCAGTGGCCCAATCTCAGCTCACTACAACCTCCGCCTCCCTGGTCCAAGCGATTCTCGTGCCTCCATCTTCTGAGTAGCTGGGATTACAGGCACGCACCACCACACTCAGCTAGTTTTTGTATTTTTAGTAGAGACGGGATTTCAACACATTGGCCAGGCTGGACTTGAACTCCCGACCTTAGGTGATCCACCACCTTGGCCTCCCAAAGTGCTGGGATTACAGGCATGAGCCACCGTGCTTGGCCCCAAGTTTAAAATTTTTTTTAGCCCCAGGCTTTTCACCAACCTGATAGCAAAAGGTGGCTAGGATCTGGATCATAAAATAATTGTAGAGAGAAATGCCCCAGAAATGCTGCAAACCCCAACCCATGCATTTTATCAGCAAGCAGAGTGTATAAAATTTGCTAACAATTTTTATGCTGCAACCTTGGGCAGAGTCGATCGTGGAATCCCAGAGGTCCTGGTGCTTCTCCTGGATGTGTCATAAAACCCATACCAATTCTAAGCAGCAGTCTCAATTCTGCAACTGGCACAAGGGTTTTCTATATTACACAAAACTGAATACAGGTTGAAGAATGGGACCCATTCTTTGGCAGATACTTGTAAATATCTGCCAATGCTTTATTGCAGCATATAAAGTGGAACACAGCTGAAGCGGGGTAGTACTCTTCTATCAAAAAATGGCAAGCTCTGAAAGGGAGGCAGACCTCAGGACGGAGGCTCCAGAAAGCCACACAATTAAACAGCAAGCACTTATCAAATGCCTGTGTGACCATAAGTATGTTTACTTAACAAATAAATATAAATATTTATTAAGCATCTGTATTATTTAGGGTTTTCTAGGGAAATAGACCAAACGGATATTTTTATATATCGAGAGAGAGAGATTTATTTTAAGGAATTGACTCATAACTGCGGGTGGCAAATGTGAAGGTTATAGGGCTGGCTGGCAAACTAGAAATTCAGGTTAAGAGTTGATGTTGCCGTCTTGAGTCTGAAATCCACAGGGCAGGCCAGCAGTCTAGAAATTTAGGCAGGGTTTCTCTGATGCAATCTTAAGGCAGAATTCCTTCCTTGGGAAGCCTCAATCTTTGCTCTAAGGTCTTTGGTCAGTTGGATGTGACCCAGACCCACCTACATGTTGAAGAGTACTCTCCTTTACTTAAAGTCTACTGGCTATAAATGTTTATTACATCTTAAAAAAAAAAAAAGAACTTCACAACATCTAGACTGTTGTTGGACCAAAGAACTTGGTACCACAGCCTCGCCAAACTGACAGATGAAATGAACCATCACAGCATCTAATTGTTTAATCATTGTGCTAGGGTCTGTGGGTAACACCCAGGGAAAATAAGAAACAAGTATTAAGAAGATTAATCAATCAATCTTTAATTGGCACAGAGATGAATAATCCCTCCTCAGAAAGCTTTTCACCTGGTAATGTAGAGAAGATATAAATGCCTTCCCTTCTCTTTCCAGAAACATGCTCAACTAGATCACCTGAAAGTCCCTTCTGATAAAGTATGAAATATATGATCTAAACAATGATTTTTAAATGGCTTGCTGGACAAAAAGAAAGTAACGAATCTGCACAGGCCAAAATTGCATTGAAAGCAGGAATTCTAGGAAGCCATCTATCAAACCCTGGTGACCTCGGGCTCTCATTGCAATGACTTCAATGACTTCTCAGGACGTGAGATAGAGGAGAAAACTCACCACCAGGAGAGAAAGAGGGGTCAGATGGGGAAGGGTGAGGTCAAGAGGGGGCTGGAGAAAACTACCTCCCAGGAACAGGATCCTCACCAGGAACCTGACTATAGTGGCACCAAGGTATTGGATGCCAGCCTCCAGAACAGTGAGAAACAAACATCTGTTGTTTAAGTCGCCCCATCTATGGTATTTTATCATTCCAAGCTCACAGACAACCACCAAGAGTAACTATCACGAAGCAATAGGTAGGGGCAAACCTAATTTCAGGACATGATAAAAGGTCCTCATACAGTTTCAAATTATAGAATGACATACATAGACTGGACCATGATGGTCATACAATCCAGCAATTTCCACTTTTAACCCTGACGTTTGGCATAGGTCCCTCACTTCTTCCACTCTCCCTCTCCTTCCCACCTAACTCTGCGCATTGTTTGGAAAAGCCATTCACTTCACACACATTTCTTAAGGGCCTGCCAGGTTCAAGACATTGAGATGGGTGATGAGAAATAGAGTGGTTAAACAGACATTCTCAAGCTTTCAGCACACAGGCCACTTCCTCAGAAACACCCTCTCAGTACACATACCCACAGTGTGACTCATGTGGGCTGCTTTGAGCTCCCATGGCACCTACGCCAACCATCATATTCTATGCTGTCTAGTGTGTGCCTAAACAATTCCTAGAATTACTGCCTCTATGGATTTTATGCTAACTTGTTTAATGTGTGCCTCTAAGTTGTCTCTAAACTACAAGTTCCCAGAGAGCAGGGTCTGGGTCTGGCTTGTTTCCTGTAGTATCCCCAGATCACAACATAATAGCTGGCTTATAGTAGGTGCTCAATAAACCATTGTTAAATGAATAAGTTTCTCCAGTTTTTCAATTCCAACAATGATGGTTACATGGTCAGTCTATTTTGCTCCAGGTTCATTTGCCATAGACCCAGGTGTAGGGAGAAGCAGAGAGCAGCTGCTTGGCCCTTTCTTAAATCACTGCTGTAGACAGTTAAGGTTCAGGAATAACCCAGAATGCCTTTGACCAGAAGGTATTTTTGCCCACTAGTTTTCATAACCCTGTTTGTTTGAAAGGAAATTTGATCCAGATGTTCCAGATTCATTTACATTAAATTCATCACCACGTGACACCATAACAGCTTTTGATGGCCATGAAGTCCATTTTCACAAACTAGGCAGTTGCCTTTTCCCAGCTATAAATGAGTGCAGAACCCCAGTGTTTTGCATTTGGGTCCAAATTTAGACTCAGCAAGGATTGGGAGAGTGTGAAGTTTGGCAACTCTGAATTCCCCCCTCCCTGCTGAGGCATGGGTGGGATTTTATAGACCTTGGAATGTAGATTTCCTAATGACTCAGACAAATGTCACAATGTGATGGGTTAATCCACTAAAAAAACAAAACCAAGATTATTCCTTGACTTTGTGATTTCTTCTGGCCATTTTAAAAATGGGAGATAGAAGAGAGGGTAAGGAAGGAGTTTCAGAAAGGGAGACAAACACACACATCCAAAATTTGTAACAACCTAATAATTCATTAACAGAACCAGGGGATTTAAATGTGCTAGTCCCGTAGCAGGCAGAGACAAGAGCCCCCCTCCCCTCTTGCCTGTCCCTGTGTTTTTCTCTACCCACCCCTCTCTCCCTGTCATAAGGGTAGGCCTCTACAGAGAAAGACAACTCCTCATTCCACGGAATTAGCTCAATTCTGAAAAACTTCACTCAAAGTGATCTGTAAGGATATTTTATGGCCCAGGAAATGCGTGCATGAGGGTGATTCTCTGAGACAACCGGAAAACATTATCTCAGTGCAGTGAGTTGCTCCCTCCTCTGCTCAGGGAGCACTCAATGCTGTCTTTGCTCTTCACATGGTGCAATTTATCTGTTTAAAAGGCTGTTCCCACCAGTAGACTGGTAAGATCCAAGGACAGGAGTTGCAACCACGTACCTTGTATACTCAGCAGTTAGCACAGTGCCTGCCAAATAGTACTTGCTCATAAAATGTCTGATGAATAAATGAATGACCTACTACTTCTACATTAACCAGGGCTTCCAGATGACTATATCACCACATAGATACAGAAAGATAAGTACATATATCAATATAACACAGATAGACAGACATAAGACAGAATAAAGAAACACAGAAAAGAAAAACCTCCTGTTTCTTGAAAATCATACGAGTGGAACCAGAGAATTTTAGATAAGCAAGTATCAGCAATATGAAGATATGAGCATGTCTATGTATTACTCTGATTATACTTTCTGTTCCATTTTCTGCAGGTTTTTTTAGGGTGACAAATCTCTGAAAGTCGATACTTCTCAGCTTTCCAATGATACCATAGTTACAACCTCTCTGCAACAGGAAAGTCCAACCCTTCAACAATACTGAAAAACACTCTGCAGTTCCTTAAGCGATCTAGAACAGTTATGTCCTTGCTTAGATCCAAAGTTAATGACATCTGTTTATAAAGGAAGAAAAGCGACCATAATTTTTTATATCGTGTTTTCCATGTGCGATTGGATTTTCTAAGCCAGCCTGAAAGCCACAGGCTTGCTAGACTACAGCAGTGCCCTAAAGCAGAAGTGGTGAGCCTCTGTCTCAAATGAAGGAGAGGATGATTTCATCCTCGGCAGTTACGGATGCAGGGATTATGAGATTTGAAGTGGGATTTGGAAGAAATCTCTGGTACTGTGAATATGGGGGCTGCTGGCGGCCTCTTCACCTGGGCTGAATCGCCTCACTCCCGCCTCTCCAGTTATAATAACTGCCCACTTGGCTAGGACTGTGGCAGGTTATTTTTTTTGTCATTTTTTCCACTCCCAGTGTCAAGGAATTTTACTGTGGATCTTAATTTCCCACTTTTATTCAAATCTTGACACAATTTCAGATCATAAGCAATCTTAAGTGTGGAGGGATATTAAATGCATTGAGCACTTGGCAATTTAGGAGCCACAATGGAGAAGTAATTAAGGGGTGAATAGTGGGCTGCAGTCATTAGAGATCACTTCTGCGCTCTGACGGCTGCACAGCTGTGTTTGGCTTGCCTACTCATGTGTGACTGCTAACCAACAAGACTAATATTTAGCTTATTTCATCCAAATGGAATGCATTTATGGAGTATCTACTATATGCAAAGCATCCTACTAGATGTTGTGTAGAATTGTAACAATGAACAGAACTTTCTTGGTACTTTCAAGGCACTTTCAATCCAGTAAAAGCTATGCAAGAACACATGGTGGTTTTGTATTGTCTTGATTCAGCCAGGCTGGGACTACCTTTCTAAGAATTTCCTTCTCTGTTTGATTATGGGAAAGGGATGGTTGTGAGAGGAGTGTGTGGAAGTGATGGAGTATCCATGCTGAGGCTCTGAAGGTTGGTGTAGGTGCCAAACGCTGCGGCACTATGCATGCTGTCAGTGCTCTTGTAGCTTACCTCACACAGCGGGGCATCGCCACAACCCACAGCTCCTCGGGCTCTTCCGTCAGCTCCTCCATGTATCAGGGCCACTATCTGGCAAAGGCCAACAGCTTCTTCTGCAGAGCAATCCAGTATCAAGGCTGGAACTGCTGAGAGACAAGACAGGTTCCAATTTGTCCTCACGGGTTCCAGTTTGCTCTTTTCCATGTTCAGCTTTCGTTCCCAACTGCTGCCCCAACGTAAGCAGCAGAGACAGCAGCATGGCCTTTACTTGGACTTTTGGGTTAATGCTGGATTCCTCCTCTCACTCCCACAATTGCATGTGGTCTAATCCCTATATGCAAAGCCTCCTTCCGTATCATTCATAGTACCTCTGCTTCTGTAATTCAACCCAGACAATATGGAATACACACACACACACACACACACACACACACACACACACACACACACACACACAGAGAGAGAGCGAGAGAGAGAGAGAGAGAACAAACGCTTGGCCTATTTAATGTGATCACTTGAGACTGCTATACATTTATACCAGTGATGTTCACTGACTCATTATGGGACTTGGAAAGTCACTTTGTGCCCCTTGACCTCATCTGTAAAATAAGCACTGGATCTAAATCAATGTTTTTCATTTTGTCTGGTTATTAAATCATAAAGGTTATCATGGTAGGTACAGAACCCCAAAGTCACAGTTCAGACCCACTGAATCAAAATATTCAGGGGAGTGATCAGCAAATCGTTATTTTACACTGGTGCCCTAGGTAATTCGTGTCATCAGGTAAAGCTGGGGCAAGGCTGACAGGTATTGGTGGGTAGTTGGTGCCCAAGGGGGCAAGTGGAACTGGAATGCAACATGTGCTTTACTCATCAAGCTATATGTCCTGCTGTCCAAGAGACATTTAAAAAATTTGCAGTGAACTAAGTCACAAAATCAAATACTGCATGTTCTCATTTATAAGTGGGTGCCAAACGATGGGTGCACATGGACATAAAGACGGATATAATAGACAAAGGAGTCCAAAAGGAGTGGGAGAAGGAGGGGGATGAGGGCTCAAAAATAACCTGTTGGGTACAATGTTCAATATTTGGGTGATGGACACAGTATAAGCCCAATCCCCACCATTACACAATATACCCATGTAACAAATCCCCTGCATCTAAAAGAAAAAAGGAAAAGTTTACACAAAGGCTTATGGCACCCTGAGTTTGGAAATTGCTGGATTATACGATCACCATGGTCCGGTCTATGTCTGACATTCTGTAATGTGAAGCTGTGTGAAGATCCTTTACAGTGTCCTAAAACGAGGCTTGCTCCTCTTACTCATTGCTTCCTGACAGTTATGCTTGGTGGTTGTCTCAGTCAGCTCGTGATGCTATGATCAAATACCATAGACTGGGTGACTTAGACAGCATTTAGTTCTCATTATGCTAGAGGCTGGAATCCAAGATCTTGGTACCAGTATAGTCGGGTTCCTGGTGAGGGTCTTCTTCCGGGGTGGGTGGGGAGTTTTGTTTTGTTTTTTTTTTTTTTAAATAAGAATACTGTCTCAGTCTGTTTTGTATTGTTGCAACAGAGTACCACAGGCTGGGTAATTTATAAAGAATAGAAATGTATTTCTTACAGTTTTTGAGGCTGGGAAGTCCAAGAGCATGGCACTGGCATCTGACGAGGAGGGCCTTTGGGCTACATCATCCCATAGCAGAAGACGGAAGGGCAGGAGAGCATGAGAGAGCAAGAGGAGGCCACCTTGGTTTCATAAAAAACCCACTCTCTCAACAGCAAAGCCATTCCCTTGATAATGACATTAATCCATTCATGAGGGCAGAGCACACATGATTTCATCATCTCGTAAAGATCCCACCTCTCAACACTGCTGCATTGGGAATTAAGTTTCCAACATATGAAGTTTAGGGGACACATTCAAACCATAGCAGTCACTAATCCCATCTAATGACCTAATTATCTTCCAAAGGCCACAACTATAAACACCATCATATTGGTAATTGAACTTTGTGTATTGTTAATGAATAAAAGGCTGCTATAAAGTCTATGGTGCTTTAAGATTATTTTATCAATCATTGTTGTTAAAAATATGGGTACGTATGTGCGTGAAACCTTATTTAAGCTGTTGAAAATGCCTGGTTCTCATAAAGACTTGTGCTTTTCAGGACTCTATGACTTTGGGAATCATTGAGAGTGTTAAGACTTTCACATTTGAAATTATATTCATAACTAGTCAAGGAATTCAGTCTCATAACTTGGGGGTTATATCTCATCTTTGATAGAAAATGGTAATATCCAGCTTGGATTCTCATCTTATTTACTCAGACATGTTGCTGAATAATTTTTAATTGCTTACAAAAAGCTAAGCACACTTTCAAAATTAAACAATTATTACAAAGTCACTGAGAACTGCCTAAATGTGAAAACTGTCTTATATATTTTTTGCCCCTTATAGAACTTTCCCAAATCTGAAAAATGTCAATATTTACCGAATCAAAAAACAAATATATGCCACTACTGAACCATACACTTAAAAATGGTTTTAAAATTTAAAAATAAATGAAAGAGATCACTGTATTTAAAGGTAATTCTTTTAAAAAAGAGAATTCAGTAAACACTTCACAATTAAATACTGATTAAATCAAAGATCTCATCTCTCCAGGTGACATTTCAAAGAGGGACATTTAAAAGGAAATCATTTTTCACTTCATAATCACAATTTGATTTGCACTTGGTTTTCGTGCTTCTAATGTAAACTCCATTTTACATTCAAACAGCCATACATTTGGTATTTGCTTGTTCTCTACCTGACTAATTTCCATGCCAGGTTGAGGACAACACAGAAATCAAAGGCTGGTGCTGCCCTTGTGCCAGGTCAGGCAGTTTCCTGGGAAGAAACGTGAGAGGGAAGACCATGTCTTTAGAATCTGTCACTGCCGAGTTTGAATTCTGGCTTTGCCACTAAACAAGCTATGTGATCTGGGGCAAATAGCTTCATCCCCTCTTCCTTATCTGTGTTGATAATGCCTACTTTTTCAAGTGTAGTGAGGATTAAATTAGATCATGTAGATGCATGAATAAAGTAATATGATAAAGGATACTTAGCATAGCCCTTAGCAGATATTAGTTACCCAATAAACAGTAACTCTTAGTGGATCTATAATTATTATTTTAAAAAAGAGGTTTATGTTCATCACTTGTAAATCAAAAACATTACCTGCTGTAAGAACTCAAGCGTTAGGCAAAATAAAAAAGTGCAGCTAAGAATCTGGGCCTAGGGAATTGGGTGGTACGGGCAGAAAACACCAAAAGCAGAAACCAAAGGGGAGGTCATGTCCAAGAGCTCATGTGCAAGTGGATTGAGTCTCCTGAATGGATTGGGGTGTGCCAATCCAGACATGCACAAGGAAACAAGGAGAAACCAGAGCAGAGACAGGAAGTGGAAAGCAGCATGCTTCATCTTGGACAAGGCAGGGTTCCACATGATGTGCAAGCCCAGTCTGACCTCAGATGCCAGGGCAGTTGTTGCCCCTCCCTCCCACCCTGCCATATAAGCACCCTTTCTATGGTGGGCAGGGAGTGCTACCCCAGGAAGATGCAGAATCTCATGGGCCGTTCGGGTATGTCAGAACATCTTTTGGTTTTTGTCACAGGAGAAATAATGCCTTTGCAAAAAGAGGCAGGTTACTCCCCATTGCTCCCCTCCTGGCTCCAGGTCACCTGCATCTTTCTCTGGACCCCAGGATGCTGGCCCTGCATATCGCATATCCCAATCCCATTTGCCCTCTTGCTTATGATTGGGTTTGTTCTGTTGAAAGAGATTGTTGGATGGACTGAGTACTTTCCTATCTTTCCCCATGTTCCCTCCTATAGTGGATTCATTAATGTCCTCTAAAATTCCTATCTACCTGGAACCTCAGAATGTGATCTTATTTGGAGATAGGGTCTTTACAGAAGTAATTAGTTAAGGTGAAGTTGGCTGGGTGCGGTGGCTCATGCCTGTAATCCCAGCACTTTGGGAGGCCAAGGTGGGCGGATCATGAGGTCAAGAGATCAAGATCATCCTGGCCAACATGGTGAAACCCTGTCTCTACTAAAAATACAAAAATTAGCTGGGTGTTGTGGTGCATGCCTGTAGTCCCAGCTACTCAGGAGGCTGAGACAGGAGAATTGCTTGAACCCGGGAGTTCAAGCAATTTTTAGACTCTGTCTAAAAAAAAAAAAAAAAAAAAGAAGAAGAAGTCATAGTGAATTCAGGCAGGCCCTAAATTCAATGACTGGTGCCCTATAAGAAGAGGAGAGGGCACACAGAGAAAAAGGCAACGTCAAGATGGAGGCAGAGATTAGAGAGATGCAGCCACAGCCAAGGACTGCTGGGAGTCACCAGAAGCTAGGAAAAGGCAAGGAAGCCTTCCTCCCTAGAGCCTTCAGAGGAACTACAGCCCTGATGACACCTTGATTTCAGACTTCTGGCTTCTAGAACTGTGAGAAGATAAATTCAGTTGCTTTAAGCTAAGTTACCAAGTTTGTCATAATTTGTTACAGCAGGTATAGAAATAAACTAATAAACTGAACTTGATCTTCCTGTCTTAACTATAGAAATAAACCAATAAACTGAACTTGATCTTCCTATGTTAACTCCTCCACACTCCCTCCAATTATAGCCTCTAATGGGCAGCCTCCTTTCCATGGTGTCTTTGTCTGGTACCTTTTCCCCAAAAGTGGATGCTGAGAAAAGTGCCTGGCTGAAGGTGATTCACTGGAGAGGCGAAGCCAGGAAGTCCACGTGAGGAAAGGAGAAATGACACAGAAGGAAGAAAACCCAAAAGAGAGAACTTTGATGAGTAGTTGCCACTGTGGGCGTCAGAGGCTCAGTCCTGCTGGGCTCTGAGGAACAGTGCGGAAGTCCCCTCAGAAGCTCCCCACCAGGGAATGTTGTGTATTCACCGTTCCTAGTTAGTTTGTTGCCTCTGGGGGCGCTTTACCTGCATTTTAGCTCTGTCCTGTGCAAGGGCCCAACCAGCTCCCTGGAACTGGGGAAAGCCCTCAGCGAAGCAAGCAGAGAGGACAGGCACCTGGGTGGGAAGCTGTCAGCACTGCGGGAAGTGCTCACCTCACTGGGGTCAACCCAGATGTGGGCTAAAGGAATTCAAGGTAAAGCGACAACCACATCTGCTGCTCGAGGCGCAGCTCCCGCTGGGCTTCCTCGCCTCTCCCCTGGAAGCCCAGGAGAGGACACGGGGCCTCCAGGTTGCCAGTCCCTGGTTGCTCAGCATCCCCTGTGGCTTGTCTACCCTGCCCATGCCTCAGTAACCATCTCTTTGTGGAACTGTCTTCAGAATCCCAAGTACTTCTGTTTCCTGTCAGAATCCTGACTGGCAGACTGGAGCAGGGCCGGGACACTCACAGGCCTTTGGTTCTCTAGAAGGAAACCCATGGGCTCCTTAAACTCAGTGAAGCCCATCTGTCACTGTCGGCCATGGAAGTCACTACTCCAGGTGCAGGAGGACCTCCAGGCTCATTGACAAGTTGGTTTCCCCTTGAAGATCACGTGCTTAGACGTCACTGTTGTTCCAGTGTTGGTGATGTTGGTCATGAGTGTTGCCTATCGTTTAAAGCGCTGGTCCCAAGGAGAACCCAGAACTTGTAAAATGCCTATATTAAGCTTAAATTAGAATTAAAATTTCATAAAAATAACACAAAGCACGATAACAAATAAAACAGTATCGAAGAACTTTCTCAGTTTCATTCTCTAGAGATAATTCGTTTAAACTTGTTTTTAGTTCTTTTGGTGGTAATCTCTGTAATTCTAGATACGATGCCCTATAATCCCATTTATTTCTTTTCTTTCTCCCTTTTTTTTTTTTTTTCCTTGAGATAGGGTCTCACCCTATTGCCCAGGCTGGAGTGCAGTGGTGGGATAATAGCTTACTTAACCTCGGTGCTCAAGTGATTCTCCCATCTCAGCCTTCTGAGTAGCTGAGACCACAGATACATGCCACCACGCCTGGCTGATATTTTTGTTTTTTAATTGTTGTAGAGCCGTGGTCTCCCTATGTTGCCCAGACTGGTCTCCAACTCCTGAGCTCAAGCAATCCTCCTGCCTTGGCCTCCCAAAGTGCTGGGATTACAGGCATGAGCCACTGCACCTGGCCTATTGACCATTTTCTGTCCCTTACACACCTCCTGTTCTTGCTCTTTCCCCTTTGTAGTTTTATACTTTTATTTCTCCACTTATTAGTTATGTGACCTGGGAAAGTTATTTAAACTTTCTATGCCTCAATTTCCTCATACACAAAATGCAAAATAATGGAATTTATCTTACTAAAGTTGTTATGAGGATTAAGAGTTAATGCAAGTAAGGCATTAGAATATGTCCTGGCACATGGTTGGCTTGACAATACAATTAGGTCATTAGTTTTAGTTATTATGTGGTGAGACTTTTAGAGGGATGGAAAACAGAATCCTAACCTACAGTATTTAGACAACTTATAAAGGTCTCTGGTCGCTAAGAGAGGAAATTTATAGAATGAGATTAACTAATGTATTTAACATTACTTAAATACATAATAATTTACTCATCTTTAGCTTGGGGCCTCCTGAAACAGTTTCTTAGACTTTTCTATGCATCATAATTACTTGGGAATCTTATTAAATGCAGATTCTGATTTTTGCTAGCATTGCTAGCAAGCTCCCAGCTAATACTGAGAGTGTGTGGGTATTTGTATGTGCACCACATGTGTGCACTAGATGCCAATATGAAGCATATTATTATTTTGAGACAGGATCTCTGTCACCCAGGCTGGAGTGCGGTGGTGCAAACATGGTTTACTGCAGCCTTGACCTCCTGGGATCAAGTGATTCTCCCTCCTCAGCTTCCCAAAGTGCTGGGATTACATATGTGAGCCACCGTGCCCAACCTGAAATATATTCTTACCATAGATCACGGTAAAAAAATATTTGAAAAACACTTGCTAGAAAAGTATATCCCAACCTCACTCTGAGCTGTCTCCACAAGAGATCCTCCCAATGCCAACCTTGGGAGTCAGGCTTTGATTTTTTTTCCAGGAAGCAGGGGAGCTCCCTTCTGCTCATAATCACTCTGCAATTTGTGAGTGCCTCATAAATCTTCACAAATCTTCAGTCCTGTCATGTGAGTCCCCCCCAAGCCCCTCTACCATGCCTGAGATGTTTCCTGGCATTATCTGCTTCTCTGGGCTGGTTTTCCCAGCACTTTTGGGCTTCTGGCTTGGCACCTCTCTCACAGACCCCTGGGGAGATGATGTTCCCCGCCCCTTCCCTGGGATATCTGGTTTCACTCTTTAGCTTCTGGTTTAGGGTTTCTCTTCCTTGGAATACAGGGACAGCTGGGAATGTGGATCTCATCCTGTCTGGGTTTTCCCCTGACAAGTGGCGGTAGTGGCAGGATATGAGGTGCTTGAAGACCACTCATGCTACTATTATCACAGGCAGCAGAGTCAGTAACTGAAGGAACAGGTGCAGTGGACCAGGTTTCACTTTGTGGGCATGAGGGAAATGGATGCAGGGCAAGTACGATAATCACAGATTTTTAAAAAATCAATTAGGGGAAGAGATGAACAGGTGGAGTGCAGGGAGTCTTAGGGCAGTGAAACTATTCTGTATGATACTGTCGTGGTGGACGCATGACATTATGCATTTGTCAAAACCCATAGGATGGATAGCACCAAGAGTGAAACGTGGTGTAAACCATGAACTTTGGTTCATAATAATGTATTTTGGCTCATCAATATAATAAATGTACGACACTGATGCAAAATGTTAATAATAGGAGAAACTGGGGAGGAGGGTGTGAGGGTAAGTATATAGGAACTCTCTTTACTTCCCATACAATCTTCTGGAAGCCTGAAACTACTAACAAATAGTCTATTAATTTTTTTTAAGTGGAGATAAAAACTAAAAATTCACTCGGTTATTGTGATGATTAAATGGGATAAAACATACAAAAGCACTAAATAAATGTCCATAGCACCAAAAAACTCCACAGTTCCCGTGTCCTACATGAATACATCCTCCCTTCCCTCACTGCTCTCCCTAGAGGTGCCAACTGCTCTTGAAGTGGCCTGTATCCTTGCAGACTATTTTCTGCATCTGTATGTGTAAAGGAGATAATACCTTTCAAATACCTCCCAAAATCGTGCTCCTTTTTCTGTAAGCTACTTTTCCTTCGTGTACCCCATCTACCATTAAGCCCAAACCTTGAAGCTTTTTGGGCCCTGGGATTCGAATGGTAAGACATAGACCAGAAGAGGAAGTAAAACTCCCACCTGGGACTATGTAAAAGAGAAGGGTGAGTGAAAAGTGCAGAAGTGTCCTTGTTTTCTCCCATCTCTGGGCTGAATCTTGGGATGGGTGGACATTCCAATAGGTACAAAACCCAAGACCACTGGGGCTAGTGATGTTTACCCAGAGCCCCCTGGGGGGGCCATGGTTCCAGCCTTTGGAAGAACCCCCTCAGCTCACTTGGTGCCACTTAGATGTATATGATGCGCATTTCTCTGGGATGGAAACCGAGATGTTGATATACTGAAGAGAATAGTACGGGCATGGTTCTTATTATAAAAAGTAATGTGTGCACATGGAAATAATCACTTAAATGGAAAGAAATAAAATAAAGAGTAAAAATCTCACTCCATAATCAGCATCCCAGGCTCACTTTTTGTAGGTAACTGGTTTTCACTTGTTCATAGTTTTTTTTTTTTTTTCTGGTAGTTATCTACATAATTCAAATAACATGTTTATACTATTTCTTGGTTTATCAACTTCAAGAATTTCTTGAATACTGCTTTTAAAAATTACAAATCCAGCTCACATATATTAACTCCCCTTCCAACTTTTGTTAACCTATTTTTATTTTTAGTTCTATCAGCTATGTTTATAGCTTTAAAAATACAGCTTTTTTTGATGTAGTAATGTTAAATAATATCTCTTTTACTGAGAAGTATGAAGAAGTCGGTGTTCTTTTCCTTTTGTTCCCCTCTCTTTCCCCTAACTTTATATTACTATTTTTATGTGATCAAGGTTGATATTGGTATTCTCTTTTATTATAATCGAGTCTTACATGCTTTATAGAATAATTCTTTTAAAAATCAAAAAGTATTTATAATAATGATTGTGTAAACATAATGTGTTGATGATTGGATAATATAGCTTAGCCAGAAGCAATAGATCATAGAGGCAAATCATGTGGCTTAGAATAGCTCTGCCACTGAAGGGCCATGTGACTTGGTAGGGTTACTCAATCTCTCTATGCCTCAATGTTTAATCTGAAAAAAATGAGATAATAATACCTACCCTCAAACAATTGTTTGAAGATTAAAATCTATAAAGCACTTAGCACCATACCTGACACATAGTAAAATGTCAATAAAAGTTTGTTATTATTATTATTATTAGGTCATGTGAATGAATCCTAATAGGAAGGTGTTGTAATGCTTGCTATTAAACTTGCATCATGCTTGGGAGAATATTCCAAGTACCACGGTTAAATGGATTCTTTCTCTTGACAGTTCATCAGTTCAAAATAAACCCATAGATTAGTTTGCTTCATTTTTAAGCCATGATTTTTTGTATTTTCTGACTTTTCTAATTGCCTTTCTATTTTCTTGTTGAGTGAAAAAACATACACTAGTACCTTCTTATAAGTGGGAAATATGTTTCAGGACATTCAATAGATACCCAAAACCTCTGGTAGTATTGAAGCCTACATTTACTATGTTTTTTCCTGTATGTATATACCAATGATGAAGTTTAATTTATAAATTAGTCACAGTAAGAAGTTAACAATAATAATAAAACAATAATTATAACAATATACTGTAGTATAAGTTGTATAAACATAGTCTCTCTCAAAAATATCTTATTGTATATGATATTTTCAGACCATGGTTAATCATGGGTAACTAAAAACACAAAAAAATTAAGCCTTGGACAAGGAGGGACTACTGTAATAAGGCTATATTTCACTGCGAGCTGGATGGTCAATTTTCAGGAGAAGAAAGGGACTACTGTAATAAGGCTATATTCCACTGTGAGCTGAATAGTCAATTTTCAATAGAGAAACGGTCTATTTGTCAGGGAGTATACAGAAATGAGCTGTATACTCCCTGACAAATAGAAAGAGACAGAATCCCATTGGTTTCTGACTTTCCAATCCTGATGCCCATGTGACCTGGCTTTTTTCTATTCCTCAGATACCTGGAAGATTCCCTACTCTATCCTTACAATATCCTGTAACACACACACATGTGCATGCACACGCACACGCGCGCACACATACTTAAAACAGTAGCATGTGAGAGTTCCCGTTTTCCTGAAATTCAGTGGACTGGTAGAGGGACTTATAATGAATGAAGAGTCTAGGGACTTTTCCAACCCTGACATTTTTTTCTGTGGTTTTAAGCTCTTATGGTACTCTTCTTATCCAGATTTTCATTCTGGGTAAACTTATCCTGTTTCCTCTCCCTCTGTCCACGTCTGTCACTTCCTACAGAAACTGAAAAGAGAAAAATACCCTCCACTTGCAGAAAGGGTCAATCTTTCCCTTTAGTCATTACTCATCCTTAGGGATTCATAATGTAAAGTTCCAAACTGTACTCGCTAATACATTTAAAGGGATACAATATGAAAATCAGATTTTAATATACCAGCTATGTAATCATTAGAGGGTAAGAGAAAGGAACATTTCTGTTTCTTGATAAGAAAAACTAGCTTGCGTATCATAAATAGCTTAGATGTATCATTCTGTACATATTGGCAGATACAAAATCAACACTGGGGGATGGAATCCAATCCAAAAATACTGAAATGTTCTAGGAATGAATATTTTTTGGGTGCAGCTTAAGTTTAATGCCAAACTTTCCTGAAGACCAAAGGGGAGGGGGGTATATAATAATAGAGGTAAGCTCTCCATGGGGAACTAGCGCCTGATGTTTCATGACGCTTTCCAACAATGCAAATGGTGTCAGTTCCCCTACATTGACTGTGGTATTTTAATAAATCAAATTATCAAAGCCTCATAAATGTAAAAAAAAAATGAAACAAAAACAAGTGAAGCAAGCATAGTTTGCTGCTCTAACATCAAAGAATCCCAAACCATAAATCCATAACATTCACTTTCAAAAGCAGATGATGAAAAATATGGAATGAGTTTCTTAGATTTAATTTTAAAGCAGCAAAAGTATGTAAAAACAGAAGAGAAATGCTGAAAAGCAGAAACCAGAGCAGAGGGCACTTCATTTTAGAATTTTTAGCTTCTCCAGGGAGCAAAAGAGCTTAGTTCCTTGATGTCTGGAAAACCATGGGCAAAGTTTGCAAGCTCTTTTTATTTGCATTGAGTCCAATCATTCAGCTCAAGTCAGTCAATTCAGACACCCAGGGGGTACATAACACATTATTAAATCTATGCAAGGGTTCTGAGTTCATCAAGGAAAAGAAATAAAGGTGCTAAATGTCATGGGTGATTTTGTTGGTAATCAAACCATCCAGTATTAAATTGATTTTTAAATCATAGTCTCTTTTTTTAAATCATAGTCTCTTTTTTCTGGAAAGTTTCAGTTATTAGTAGTAGACACTGGCCATTTTTTGGAGTTAGACAGATTTCTTTCCCTTACTGATGACATCCCAGTTTCCTCTCAGATAATTGCTTTTCCCACATTGTGTGTAATCTTGGTGGGAAGTAGTGTCCACCCCCATCCCTCAGCCTTGCAAGTTAAAGGGGATAGGTCAACTTTATCCCAGTTTGTCCATGAGTGACACAGGCTCAGTCAATAAAACACCCTCCCCAGCCTGAGGATCTCATGGGAATGATGCACAAATATAAGATGATAATGAAAATCTGTTTATTTCTGCTGATCGGCCTCTTTAGTTCCCTTGATCCTGCCCATTTTCCAAACAGAGGCTTCCAGCCTTTTGATCTGTCCCCAGTAGCTACTTAGCAAATCCTTTACTTTTTCTTGAGACCATTTGGATCTATTTCAATAACTCCTAACTAGGAAGTCTGACTAATACACTCATTCATTCAAAGAAAAAAGTTTCTTGAACATCTACTATGCTTTGCACTGGGAATATAGAGACATGGTTTCTGCCCACACACTAACTGTGGGGAGATCATTATGTAAACAAATAATTACAATACAATATAATATGTACTATCATAGAAATAAACAAAGGTCACAAAGGAAGAGGTCAATAATTCCACTTAGGGGACATAGGGAAGGTTCCACAGAAGAGGTAAAGCACAAGTCTAGTTTTGAGGACAAGTAGACATTTGCTTGACAAGCCAGGCTTTCCAACAGAGGCAACAGCGTGCACAAGGCATGGAGGATGGAAGAACAGCTCACATTTGGGGAGTTTCCAGTAATTAGGCTGGGGCAGAGCATATATGGGTGAATGAGTTTGAAGAAGGCTGAGGCTACATCATGGACAGTGTATTCAGTGCAGTGGGATTGTTGTTAATAGCCAGTGGATGGCTAATGCAAAGAAAATCAAAAGCATTGCCTTTAAATACATGAGGTCTCAGAAACTAGTTGTCCAGAAGTAAAACTTAAAATGGACAATAGATGCTTCAGACCAGTCATGAATAACTTTTTTTTTTCCAAGGATCAATTCACAAAAATAAAAATATTTGCAGGATGTATTTTATAAACAAAACAATTACTTTAAACCTCATGGGATTCCAGTTAGGATAACCTACTCCATTGATCAGATGTCAAGGATTTGATTGGCAATTCTGATTAGTTGCTAAAATGTTAACACAGGAAAGATTTGAGAATTATCTACAGTTGGAAGACAGTTCTCTGTGGGTCTCTCACATCTCTTCACATCTCACAAGTGGCGGCACTGACTGCCCATTGTTTCTGATCACCTTTTCAAGCAAGTGTGTGTAGTGAACAGCCTTGGAAGACAGAGATGTAGTGTTGGTTTGAGTTTCAAAACTCATGTTGAAACTTAATCCCCAACATGGCAATATTGAGAGATGGGCCTTTAAAAGGTGATACAGTCATGAGGGGCTCTGCTCTCATGAATGGTAATCCATTCATGGATTAATGGATCAATGGATTAATGGGTTATCATGGGAGGGGAACTGGTGGCCCTCTAAGAAGAGAAAGAGAGACCCGAGTACGTGTTAGCACGCTCAGCCCCCTCACCATGTGATGCCCTGCTCTGTCTCAGGACTCTGCAGAGGATTCTCAGCAGCCAGAAGGCCCTCACCAGACATGGCTCCTCAACCTTGGACTTCTCAGCCTTCATAACTGTAAGAAACAAATTCCTTTTCTTTGTAAATTACCCAGATTTAGCTATTCTATTAAACAACAGGAAACAGACTTAAGATACCCCTACAGAGCAAAGGGCATAATACCAAATACCTGTTCAGTGCTTAGCACTGTAAGCTCTGTGGGACATAAGAAGACAGAATAAAACATAACCCCAACTCTCACTATATGTAGGGAGAGGTGACCAACACATCTGAAACTAGAGCAAACAACACAAAATAATATATAAGCAAGTACTACATTCCATGGCAAAAGATGTCCTTTTATTTATACTGTTTTGAACACTGTCAAATTTCAAAGGAGACAAAAATCAGTGAGGGCATCATGAGGCAGAGGAAGCCTCTGTAGAAGGAACTTAAGCTGGGCTCTGAAGAATGGGAGGACTGCTAAGAGAGGAGGACAGAAAAGAAAACATTTGTCATGAAAGCCGGGAATGAGACGGTTGAGCAAGTTGAATGCCAGTTGTCCAAACTGTCTCCCATATTTATCCTCTAGGTGTCCTAGTCTCCCTGTCTGTGAAGTCCGGGCAATAATGTCCCTACGTCTGAGAGAAGTCACAGGGATGCGGGAAGCCAGCAGGTGTGAAAGATCTGTTGAAGTGATAGCACTTAATAGAAAAGATAAATAGACTGATAACATGGACAATGATCTTATTATTGCTGAATCTTCTTTTCTCCAGTTTAAATGTCCCTGAGTCTATGTCCACATGGCACATAGCGAAGCCTGAGTCCTGCCTGTTGTTCTGTGTAACTATAACATAGTTTATCCATGTTCTCAATGTGTACTGGTCAGAATTCACCTGACAGGCACAGATTGGAGGGGGGCTTTCACCTTCTTTGGTATATATACGGTATTTATGCAGCCAAAAAGGCATCTAGAAGCACCGACTTTTATAGTCCCGTCAACTAAAATTCCTTTTTGTTTTAACGTACTGTGCTACTGTATTGTTCGCTATCCTGTACTTCTGGACTCAGAGGCAGGATTTTAAACTCAAGTTTCAATTTGCTGTCTCCAGATGAGAGCTGTTGCAAAATGGTAGTGATGGCGGAGCAGATTAACAACCTTAAAGAATATGTAAAGCAATGATCTAAACTGGTATCAGCATCCAAAGGGGGAAACTGGGCTGTTTTCAATCCATGGTCTCTTGACGCATCTGACTCTTCAGCAATCACATTTCCACCTTCCCCTGCAAGCCCCTTACTCCTAACCATCACCACATTCTCACATGGCTTTGCTTCCTAACACTGGGTGGGAATTTCCTCCCAGAACGCCTATAGGTGTCTCCACGGGCACCAATTCCTTTCCCCTTCCCTCTGCGATCCAAGGCTATGCTTTGGCTTATTTTTAATAGGCCATTTTAAGGACTTAATGCATTGGCTTTTTGTGGCCATCATTTCAGCAACCCATGTTCTCTCTCTCTCCTGTATCTTTAATATTGCCCTTCTTATTGCTTCTTCTACTTCAGCACAAAAATAGCTTTTCTGTCTTTTTCATGAAACCATCTATCTATAAAGGACTAAATGTTTCCATGCCCCCAACATTTATATGCTGAAGCCCTAACTCCCACCCTCCTTCGTGTGCTTCTACAGAAGTAATTAAGATTAAATGTGGTCATAAGGGTGGGGCCTTGATCCTATAGGATTAGTGTCCTTATAAGAAGAGACAGCAGAAGCATGCTCTCTGCGCTCTCTCTCTCTCTCTCTCTCTCTCTTTCTCCTCCATGCCCACTGAGGGAAGTCCATGTGACAACAAAGTAAGACGGTGGCCATCTACAAGCTAGGAAGCAAGCCCTCACCAAACTCTTAACTGATACATAGGTCTTCAACAACTCCTACTCCTTTAAAATTCAAGTTGTCGTCCTGGGATGTATGTCCTGGTTCTTAATTCTAATTTGGATGTTCTTCTATTGGTTCTGAAAATATACTATGCATAATTCTGTCAAGGAGCTTATCATATTTAATGTAACCATTTACTTGTCTGTCTTCTCCACTAGTATATGCTCATTTAATTTTATGAAGAACATACCTCATATGATTTTACAGTCACAGTGCACACTGCCTGACATACATACAGTAGGCCTTCAAAACCTAATATGTGATAGGTCTTCAGTTATAAAATGCACTTTGAATCCTCTTTTTTTGGTAAAAGGTACATCTTTAAACCATACACTATAAAAACTTATCATAATTATGGTAATCTATCTTTGAAGGTGGCAAACCAATTTATTTGCATAAATTTGGGCACAGAAAGTACCACAAATAGAAGATAAACTCATTGAGAGACCACAGATTAGAGTTCAAAACAAAGGCTCTCAGATAAAAACAGAATGTGTTGATAGCAGATATCTATGTAGAAGATATTCTAAAGGAAGTTATTTAGGCAAAAGAAAAATGATCCTAAATGGAAACATGGTAATACCAGGAGGAATGTAGAGAAATGGAAAAGGTAAATATGCAGGTAAAACAAAATGAATATTGACTGTTTAAAATGATAATCCTGGCCGGGCACTGTGGCTCATGCCTGTCATCCCAGCACTTTCAGAGGCCAAGGCGGGTGGATCATCTGAGGTCAGGAGTTTGAAACCAGCCTGGCCAACATGTTGAAACCCCATCTCTACTAAAAATACAAAAATTAGCCAGGCGTAGTGGCGCACACCTGTAATCCCAGCTACTTGGGAGGCAGAGGCAGAAGAATCACTTGAACCTGAGAGGCAGAAGTTGCAGCAAGCTGAGATCACGCCGTTGCACTCCAGCCTGGGCGACAAGAGCGAGACTCCATCTCTAAATAAATAAATAAATAAATAATGTTTTGTGTGGGTGCTACCCCCCGACCTAATCGCCCCCTAAATGTCCCATCTCCAAATGCCACCCCCTTGAAGATGAGGATTTCAACACATGAATTCCAAGAGGATGTAAATATTCAAATATTCAAACCGTAGCAATGGGCTTAAACGCTGGAAGATTCTTTCATTATCCTAGAAGTATTAATGCTACAAATTTATAGTAGACTCTAATAAATCAATGATACATATTTATAATCTCTGTGGTAACTGCAAGAGAATAACTAAAGAATGGATATCATCAAGCAAATAGAGAGTAGGAAATGAAAAAACTAAATTCATTTAAGAAAGGACAGAAGGAGAAAAAGAGACAAGAAAGGAGAGGAAGAGGGATAAAAGACAGATGGAACAAATAGCAAATGAAGAGAACAGTAGTAGATCTAAACCCAAATAGACAGCCATGGTGGGGCAATTGTTTAGAGCACTAATTTCAGAAAAGCAGGAAAAGGCAGCCTGGGAAAGCAATGTGGTTATCCTACAGCAGGTGTGCAGAGGAAGACAGAAAGAAGATACTTTGTGCCTTAAAGAAACAGGGCAGGATGTATTATCAGGTGAGCTTTCTAGCCCAATATATCCCCTGAATATGGATTCTCTGAATGAAAGTCTCTTGTATTCCTACAATAAACCTTCCTTTCTGAGCTGATTTCAGGCTGTTCTGTTCCAACCTTCTGTTGCAAACAAATGACCCCTGACTGAGACAGTGGTCATGGCAATAAGAGCCAAGAAATATGGTCTCATTAGGCCAGCCTCTGGGGAGAAAGAACTAGTGTCTTGGTCATGAAACATTTATCACAAGAATGCTTTCATATTCTAGGTTTCGATCATGGTGATTTCTGTTTTTTTTTTAATATTCTAAAACAACAGATAATCACTCTTTACATTACTCTTAATAGAAAGTGATGTTGTTTATAATTAACAGAAGATTGAAATTCGCAAAGTAAAAATTTTTCAGGCTAAGAAAGCAAAAGAAAAACAAAAGGCTCTTGGTTGATTTTTCTACCATGACCATCTGGTTTTGTAATTAATGTCTTGCCAATATACTAAAAATATTTTTAATGTAAATCTTTTACATTCTTGCTGCATTTTCAATTAAAGTCTTTGAATTAAAACTTTGTACCATGAGTCAGCAGTTAAGGCAAACATGTTTTTTCCATTTATCTTCCTTTGGGAAAACCTAGTCCCAAATGCAGAATGCCTGCCATCCTTTAGTTCTTTTCATCAATCCAGATGTCCATAATTACTTCTGGAGGTTACCACAGTGGTTTGCCCTGCCATCTGACACCATCTTTCCCATGATCGCCTAGGATGGCTTCCTTTGCCTTTAACTATGCCCTCTAAATACTCCCTCTTAACAGCAAAAAACATAACCTGTGGTCTGCAGATCCTAGAACCTAGAAATACCTCATGTCCACGGTGGCTTCGTGCACAGACATTTTAGATGCAAGCAGGGACAAAGAGACTCTCTACGTATCCCATTTTAGAAGTGGTTGTTCTGCTCACAGAACTGTATTGTAAAAGCCAATATTTTAAAAAGGAAGGGAAGGTGAAGTCCCAAAAGTCATGAAGTCCAACAGACATTATTTATGACAAGGTCCTCCAAAGTGTGGCCCTAAACCCATTGTGACCCTTTATCAACATTTGGTTGGCCTCCGGCAAATGGCCAGTTGACCGTTTACTACAGATGTTAACCTCAGCAGTGTCTGCCTGAACATGTAGGTCAGAAAGCTCTGCTTCTCCTGAAGAAGCCCTTCTGAAAGCACCCTACCAGAGGCACTACGTTGACCACCTGGCCACCCTGAAGCCATTCCTTTTTGCACACTCCTCTACATACACATACCTGATAATCAACTTTGGTGATAATAGCATCAAACTTCATAAAATGTTACTAAGACTGGATAGTTCAGACCATTTACTATTCGTTAAAATTCTAATAGAGACAAAATGTTATTATAGGAGATTTGTCTACATTATCTCTAATTCTTGCAATAACTTTTCAGATTGAACATCTTTATCTCTATTTAACAGATGAAGGAACCTAGGCTCAGAGTTGTTAACTTGCCCCAAATCACATGGCCAGTTATTTTATCTTTCTGACCTGGCTTTTCACTTAGGAAAATTAATCTAGCCTTAGAGTATCTGCTCAGGAATTGAATAGAGAGGGAAAATCCAGAGATAACAGGAAAATAGAAATAACCTCTTTTTAAAAATTAAATTTGAATAATATATAGCTGTATCCTCTACTGCTTAAAATCTTCCCATTTCACATATCAGAATAATACCTAACTAATGGAGTTGACTCCTTAGGGTTCTGAGCCAGTATGTCATGATTTCAGGAACACACACACACACAATGTTTTAGGAAACATTTCTTATTCTACATATGCTTTGAACATCCATCTCCCTGCCAGTGACCATGGGATGAGATGAGTGTAAATGAATCTAACCATGTGGATTACATTCTTCTGGAAAACATATGAGCTTGTAAACTAAGGGGGAAAAAACTTAGGAAAAAGTTTATTTGGGGATTTGATCAAAACCAAATTACTCAAAGAAAAAGCATACATAATCTGCAATAGTTCAACAAACTCCCAAAGCCATCAAAGCCAAAGGCTCTAAACAATACAACCCAGGCAATTCAGAAAGAGTAACTTGAGACATGAAAAATTCTGACCCAATTGCTTAGTATATGTCGTTTCTAGAATTTTTTTTTTTGAGACGGGGCGGGAGTGCAGTGGTGCGATCTCAGCTCACCACAACCTCTGGCTCCCACGTTCAAGCAATTCTCCTGCCTCAGCCTCCTGAGTAGCTGGGATTACAGGGGTGCACCACCATACTTAGCTAACTTTTGTATTTTTAGTAGAGATGGGATTTCACTATGTTGGCCAGGCTGGTCTCGAACCCCTGGCCTCAACGGATCCACCCACCTCGGCCTCCCTACTGGTATTAGCCACTGTACCCGGCCTAGAATTTTCTCCACAGAAGCCAAAAATTTCTTTTAAGTCAAGAAAACAGGCCTTTTGGTAGAGCCTGAGAAAAAGAAAACAGGTGAGCAAAGTCTGGTTACCTTAACATACTTAGTCGGTGTAAGTGTAGAATACACAGGAGATTGTTAGAGCTATAACAAACCCTTTCCCTCCTCTCACATTCACTGAAGTTGCTGAAGAAAACTTGTCCACCTCCTTTGGCTGGGAGAAGTCAGATTTCCTCTCTTTTGTGCAGAATTATACTCACTCAAGTCCTGACCACAGGCCACAGAATCAGACTTCTTATTAATAATAATATTTTTCACTGTTTTTAGAAATTACTTAATCCTGTGACTCTCCTTTCATTGAAAACTATCGTTGCATTTGTTTCTGTGGCCTTTGGTTTGAGCTGATTGTTTACACATTTTTTTCCACCTTAAATTGTGGGTTCATTCATTTGATCAATAAATGAATAATTAATTTCAGTGCTATGGAAATAAGGTGAAGTAAATAGCAGGTAACTGGGGGTGAGATGTGGGTGCTACTTCAGACCAGGTAGTGGGATGGCATCTCTGAGGAAGTGGCGTGTGAGCTGGGAGTCCGTTGGTCAGGCGAAGAGAGTTTTAGGCCAGAACAGTGAATGCAGAGCCTCAAGGCAGGAAGTGTCCTGCCTACAAGATAATTTAAAGGTGGGAAAGCCGGGCGCAGTGGCTCATGCTTGTAATCCCACACTTTGGGAGGCCAAGGAGGGCGAATCACGAGGTCAGGAGTTCGAGACCAGCCTGGCCAATATGGTGAAACCCCGTCTCTACTAAAAATATATACATATAAATTAGCCAGAAGTGGTGGTACACGCCTGCCTATAATCTCAGCTACTCAGGAGGCTGAGGCAGGAGAATTCCTGGAATCTAGGAGGCGGAGGCTGCAGTGAGCTGAGACAGTGCCACTTCACAGCCTGCGCGACAGAGTGAGACTCCATCTCAAAAAAAAAAAAAAAAAAAAGTGGGGGGGGGTATGGGAAAGTGGTCCTAGAGTAGAAACACAGCAAAGGGCAGGGTGGTGGGAGACAGGCTGGGGTGGGCTCGCACAGGTGAGCATTCGTCTTGGAGAACACAGTTTAGATTTCACATTAAGTACAAGGAGAAACCATTGAAGGATTTCCAGAAAGGCAATGACATAAACTGGAATTCCTGGAGCTTGTTTGCTTTCTTTTCAATTTATGCTTTTAAAAGACCATATTGACTGCTGTTTAGAGAATGGACTAACGTAGGGCAAGAGTAGAGGCAGAGAAACTAGAAGGTTGATACAAATGTTCAGGAGGGAAGCAACTACTAGACCCTCTGGGGGCAATGATATGAATATTTAAGTCAAAGGACTGTGTAGACCTGACTAACCTAAGATCCCGGAGCCTGGAACCTGGTAACTCGACTTTTCTTAAAGGGTTGGGGGTGGAGGTGGGGGGTGAGGATTAGAAAACTTGTTTTATTCAGAAGAGCAGCACCATAACTTATTATTATAATGGTCTCCATTGAGTGCATTCTATGTGCAGAGTACCTTATGATACGTAACATATTTCATCAGCCCAATGACCCTATAGGTTGGACATTATTAACTCTGTTTTGCAGATAAAGAAATGGAGGCATAGAATGGCTAAATGATTTATCCAAGGTCACAAAGCTAGCAATTGATGAAGATGAGCATGAACAAGTCCATGTGCTGTCCCAGAAAAAAAAGAGAGAGAGAAAGAGAAGGAAGGAGAAAATGAAAGGGAGAGAGAAAGAAGCAAGGGCTATCAGGTAGAAAGCTGACAGTACCCTTAAAGATTATATAAAACTATGTCGGTGGTTTCATGACGTGGCTCAGGAGGAGGGCTCTACCCACATATCAGAAATTAATTTTGAACATTTACTTTACATTTTGGCTGACTGCGAGTGATGAGAGAGAGAGGGGGAAAAGTCAAACTTCCTAAAAGAAAGCAACAGATTAAAAAGCGTGGTTATTATCAGGAAAAAAAAAAATCAAGTAACATACACTCAACCAAAAAGGAAGGTAGGAAGGTCGAGAGAAAGGGAAGAAGAAAGGAAGGGAAGGGAGGAGGGAGGCGGAGGGAGGACAACGTGCCTCCTCTACTCGCAGGAAGGGACAGAAACCCTCCCCAGAGGGGCAGCATGTCCAGTGCAGTCTCAGCAATCGAGGAAGCCTCTGGGGCAAACAGGGGAAAGGCCTCCACTAGAGAAAACTCCGAGAAGGGGAACGTCTTCGAGTCGGGGCACACGGCCATCCCTCCTTTGCCTTTGCCCTAAACTTGAGAATTTTACAAAAAGAAAATTAAGGACTTTGCCTCGTTTCTGCTACTCTGTTTTCTTAACAAACAGTGACCCAGGGAGAAATCTCAGTGAGGTCAGTGCCGGGAGACCGGCCCGCTGGGGACCCCGCTGGATTCCCAAACACCGGCGGGCCCCACTGCGGGGAGCCCTGCGAGGCGCCGCCGCACCCTTAGTTTTCTTCCGATCCCATTCTCCTCGGCTGCCGTCCTTTTGTTTGACGTACTGTTGGCTTTTCTGTTCAAATTCAGCTACGGACTGGGCGCGGGGGCTCACGCCTGTCATCTCAGCACTTTGGAAGGCCGAGACGGGCGGATCATCTGAGGTCAGTAGTTCGAGACCAGCCTGACCAACGTAGTGAAGCCCTGTCTCCATTAAAAATACAAAAAGTAGCCGGGCGTGGGAGCGGGCGCCTGTAATCCCAGTTGCTCGGGAGGCTGAGGCGGGAGAAATCGCTTGAACCCCGGGGGCGGAGATGGCAGTGAGTCGAGATTGCGCCACTGTACTCCAGCCTGGGCAAGAAGAGCGAAACTCCGTCTCAAAAAAAAAAAAAGAAAAAAAACCAGCAACGTCTGGAGGTGAGGAGGTCCCAGAAGCAGCCGGGCCCAGGAGCCGGAAGGCGCTCGGAGAGGAGAGCTTGGGCTGCGGGGCCGCCAGGCCGCGTGCACGAGCCGATCCGCGGCAGCCGCCAGGCCGCGTGCACGAGCCGATCCGCGGCAGCCACCAGGCCGCGTGCACGAGCCGATCCGCGGCAGCCGCCAGGCCGCGTGCACGAGCCGATCCGCGGCAGCCACCAGGCCGCGTGCACGAGCCGATCCGCGGCAGCCACCAGGCCGCGTGCACGAGCCGATCCGCGGCAGCCACCAGGCCGCGTGCACGAGCCGATCCGCGGCAGCCGGAGCCCGAGCCCGAGCCGGAACCGCCCGAGAGCCGCGCGCCAGCCCTCCTCGGTTTGCAGGCTGGGCGGGGGAGGGTGCAGACCGCTGAGCCTGCGTCTTCCTCCCGGCCGGCAGCTGCCCAGCCCTGCCCCGACAGGCACGGAAAGCTGGGCCGCCTCCCCTCCCCCGTGCCCTCCTTCCTTAACCGGCAAAGGCAGAAGAAAAGCCAGGGCACGTCTCTCAAGACAGGACAGCTATGGGTGCCCCGGGGGCACATCCAATGAGGAGCAGACTTGATGCTATGTAGGATATATACCATTCCTTATTAATAGAGGCCACACATATAATATATAACATGCGTTATCTCACTTAATCCTCCCAACAAATTAACCTGAAACTCAAAATGGTTGTCGTATCTGTCCAGGGTCATAAACGAGTTAGTGGGATGCTGAGAGTCAAACTCAGACCTTGACTTCCCTGCCTTTAATTTGTAGTATTCATGGAGTGATTGGATAAATTTATTAAGTATCCACTGCTGCTAGAGAAGGATAAAGACCACTGCGGGGGGCCAAGGCTCTGAAAAGATAAGGATGTCCTCTTCCCACCCAGTGTGGAATCCAAAATAAAATTTGATTTCTGTTAAGGTTACAATTTTATGTCTGCTAAAATGAAGGTAGCGCATTCCATTCTTAATTTCTATTTTCTGATTGAAAAACTGAACAACGTTGCTGATGCTACATTTTTCTTTCTGTACACTCAAGCGCAGGTGTAGTTAACCCATACCCTGATACGATGGTGGACCAGAGGGAAGCAGTGGCCTTCTCTTGGGGGAGCTTGGACTGGCAGCAAGAGGCAGGCATGACACCCGGATAAGCATGCAGAGTTCTGAAGAGAAAGCTGGCAGCCTCACTCCCTCCTTTGGACCTAAGCTCTGATAAACCCCCTGCACTCTCAGAATCAGAGCAAATCTGGAGGCCAGAGAGCAAGGCCAGCAAAGCCAGGATCCCTGGGGTAATTAGGCCCTCCTTGCCCACAGGTGCTACACAGGTGGTCTCAGCCCCCAGCGATGACCCAAGAGAAGCCCACACGAGCCCTCAGCTGCAACCAATCCTCCAGGCTGCTGGCCTGCCTGCCTTCCTGAAACAGTCCAGATTTCACTTATTAAACATATTAATCTGAAGTTAACAATTTGTGCTTGTTTCACTAAATGGCTTGAAGAGAAGAATGCAAGGAAAAAGAATTTGATCTGATGGGAAGGCTTAACCCCGATGGACTAAGCAGCCTTCATATCCTGACTTTAAAATCACTGGAAATGGAGGGACAATTCACAGAAGTGGAGAGTCAGAGGGTAAATCTAACTGGAGTTAAAGAAACACAAACAAAACCCATCCCCTTCTCGGCCCCAACCTGCCACGTGACTCTAAGGACATTGCTTACTGCAATGACAGCATTTTAAACAGCTGCCCAGAGGGGTTTTAAATAGACTTGATGTAATTCAATGATTTATAGAGCATGGGTTACCAAAATATTAAAGTTCTGAAGTATCCCTAAACCAAGACCATGGCCCTAGCATTACACACTGAACCAAATCATTCTCTGCTGTTGGAGCGTAGTGCATGTGGCTCCTTCAGAAAACTGTGGCTGCTCTAAATGAGTGGCCAGAAAAAGATAAACAGCCTCTGATGAATAGATGTGACCTTCCATATAAAAACACTCTCCCGGTCTTCAGCAACTCAGTCCGTGGAAAGCACCAATCTTCAGGAAATAAGCGAGACAGTTATTTTTTAATTGCTTATCAAATCTAAGTATTCAAGGAAATTACATTGGGGTGCAGTGGGGGGAATGCACAAAAAATGAATCTGGGTAATGAAGTGCCTCTGGACCTCTACTTGATAAATCACAATTATGCAAACATTTTACAGCCTTAATCGATAGCCCGTTTGAATGCTATGGTCTACAAGTGCACAGTAGTCTGAAATTGGAGATCCATTTCCAACCTTCCATTACATTCTTTTCATTATGTTGGAGCAACTTTCCTTTTTCTAATCCTTATATATACCCTGGCCTCAAAGAGAACACCCCGAACCAAAGACAGGTCTCAGAGAATTCTGACAGTTTTGTTTACATCAAAAATAATGAAAGATGACAAGTTATCACATTTAGGCTTGTAACATGATAATTTGCTTCAGGACTCCCTGCTAAGTTTAATTTGGAGACAGGGAAAAGGAAGGAAGAAGAGGAGGGTGTCAAAGAGGAGAAGGAACTGGGAGAAGAAGGAGAAAAAAAAAAGAGGAGCTATCAGATGCTCCCCTGCAAAGTAAGGGAGAGGGATAGGCAACTTGGTAGGTGATTTTTACTTAACCAAGGGGCAGGAGAAAATCGAGTGAATCTGTGTGTGTGGGATTTCATCTCATGTTCTTTATATTCTAAAGGCATATTTTGCTGAAGTGCATTACAGTGAGAAACAACAGAAACAATAGAACCTGATGGTGATGATGCCTCGGGTTTGGAAGATGCGGTGAGAAAAACTACCCTCTACTGTATGCTCAATGTCACCACCACCACCTCCACCTCCTCCACTGACACCAACCACTACCGACAACACCACCACCGCAACCTGCACTACCAACAAAAACACCACAGCCACTACCGCCAGCAACATCACTACCGTTGATATTGCTATTACTACCACCACCACTGCCTCCATCATCACTACCATTTCCACTATCACCAGTACTGCCATTACCACCACTTCCACCACCCCAAATAAGGAAACAATTTCTCTGGGTTAAACTTGTATACCCAAAGTAATTACTTGTTCTCTTTCTCTCAATCCAAACCAACCAGACTGTAGACTTCAACTTTTCTATTTTGCAGGGATTTCTTTTCATCCTCAAGCTAACATTGTGACACACCAAAGAGAAACTGAGTCTCAAAGAGAGGAATTCTTTTGTGAAATGGCCCTTGGTGCTGGGCTTGGTAGTTGGAAGAAGCCAAGATAATATGGCAAGCAAGCACTTCTCTCTTAGATGGACTTGGGGGAAGTCATACAAGGTTTTCTGCCAACAGACCTGGGTACAGAAGACAAAAGCACTTGAGACTTTTAGCTTCAGGTAGCAACCAACACACAGACACCTTTTATTGAAACACAAAGGCAATGAACCTAAGCCTCAGTCTTAGATGAGATGAAAGAAAGTTTCGTATAAAAAGTTAACTTCTATCTATTGGTGGTGGCTTCCTGGGACACTGTACTAAAAGTTTTTTTAGGCTCAACAAGAGAAAGGAATACAGAGATCACATATGTGCGCGTGTGTGTGCGCGCGTGCGCGCGCGCACACACACACACACACACACACACACACACACACACACACACACATCGGTTGTTCCTGCATGCCCATAAGGGAAGGGGAGAAAAATGAAGATCTTTTCACCACTTATTTTCCATCTCCATCCCCCACTCCCTCACCCAGGTAGCCATGCATCTGATAATTCCACATTTCCACATGATCACATCCTAATGCACTAGCCTCAGAGGCTTAATACCATCTTCGGAGAACCAAGAAATGCATTGCCAGCACCTTGGTTACTGGTTCACGTGACCAAACCATACAAAACCAGAGGTGACTTGAGTCAAGGCCTTGAACACCAGCAGGATTGGAGCAGGGGTCAGTGCTTGCCTCACAATCATTATGCCACTCACTGAGCACTTACCAGGTACACTGCCTGCTAAAGGCATCCATAATAGAGCAGAGGAAAATCCCAATCCTTTACTCACATTCTTGAGGACAACCCCGGAACAAAGTGTTTTCTCTGTTTTACAGAGGAGGAATGTGAGCATCAGAAAGTTTTTCAACTTTCCCAGAGTCATGCAGATGTTAAGGGAGAGACCTGGGATTTGAACCCGTTCTATCTGGTACCAAAGCTCTTAACCACTAAGCCAAATTGTCTGAAAAAAATGACTCAGATAACTAGTCACACCCTCACCTTAATCACGTCACTCTAGGAAAAAACTCCTGAGTCGCTAATGGAGTTGTGTTTTCTTTAGGTTTGGGTAAAGGGTTAAAAATGCAAGGCCCTGTCCAAACCACACTAGAAACGTTTTCCTTTTGTTGCATTCCAAGCACACATGTACTTTCTGCCTGCTCCAGGGGTTGTAACATCCTTGCAGAGGCTGCGGCTTATGACCTATCATCACCTTCAAGATCAGCCTGGAAAGTAAGAAAAATATTATGTGAGAGGTTTTCTCTCCCAAAGCCAGTCTTAGGGAACAAACCATTTTTAGAGGAAAAGCAGGATTGTGGAAGAGCCAATACACAGCGGGTTTATTTTAGCCCCATGTGATGTAATAATAATAATTATATATATACATATACGTATATATATAAAGTGTTGCTTAAGAAAAGACTGGAGAATTGGAGTCGGCTGGCTAGGGTTTTAAGAACCGGTATGCAACAAAACAGCCGGAAATAGTTCTTTAGGGGAAAAGAAATCTCAAAAGAAAAGAAAGTTCCCTAGGTTTGGGAAAGGGCAATAAAGCATATTAAGGTGTGTGCACGGTGCCAAAAGCAAAAGAATCTTCCACTAAAACCACAACTCCAGTCATATGTTATTACTTACAGTGTAGTTGACAATGACTGGCACAGGGCATGAAACAATAAAGTCTGATGGATTTGGCATTGCACTATGTTAACAGGAAACTGTTCTTTTGATTCCGTTGATTGGTTTCCTGTTGAAGGCCATCCATGGCAGAGCAGAGAGTATACAAGACTATTGTCCAATTTCCATTTTCCCCAGTGCCTCTTGCTTTTGGCAGGGGAAGCTGGCAGCCTTCGTTTGAGGTGATCAGGGCCCAGTCAGGGGCAAATAATGCCTGCAAGGCTGGTTGTAAATGTTGCATTTAGCAGATTGATTAGGGAAGGAAGAAGTCATTGAAATGCAAAAGCATACACATGTACAAACAACCACAACTGAAGCTCCATTTGTTTAGTGGCAAACGTATAAACTTGATTCATTCACTGCCATCAATTCAAGGGGCTAAGACACAATGTAGCAGCTCTGCCTCCCAAGGAGAACCTTGGAAATGTTTCAAAGGGGTAGACTAGCACACGGGAGATGAAGAATGAGAATAGATGGAGTTTGGCCGAGCTTTGGGTTTCCTTCACGGTTCCTAAGCCACAGCATCTTGATAAGTGTCTGAAAACTTGGCAGAGAATAGGATGGGTGGGTTCAAGCCTGAGAAAACCCACGGTGCTTTGCTGGTGTCACCTGTCTGGGCACGACCACATGCATGCTTGGTAGTCTCGATAACATCATGGACAGAATTTTATATTTGATGTATATCATGCATACTTCTCATTGATTTGATTTCAGGATGAGATTGGGAATATTTTTGTTTTGGTTTTCTGTTATTTTAATATCATTTCTGAAATAAAAGAATTAATTTTAAGGTGATAAAGAAATGCAATTCATGTTAATAACAGGCTTTTGCTGGTCCCTGGTAAGGCTGGACCACCTCTGCTGGAATATTTCCATCCTAGGCGTTCCCCTCTGTCATTCATCAATCACCAGGCTGCCAACCAGGATACAGATTCTCTGTTTCTTTAACCAGAGACACGATCAGCTCAGAGGTTCATCCTGCATGTCTCTCATAATGCCCCTCACTGATCTGGGCCAGCAGCACGTTACATGCTCCACCTCCTTTTTCAAGAAAAAATAATAGTAACAACAATAATAGTAGTTTATCTCATTTCCAGGTAAGGAACTGTAGAGCACACGGCATATATGGGAGTAAATTATGGGTATTTACTCAATCACAGATTCTGCTGGGTCTGGTTTAATTCATATTGTTGGATGGCCACCAAGCTAAGAGACCCTTCTTAGCCCCTGACCTATGAAATGCAAATACCTTTGTTGGAGTTATAGGTATAGCATCTCCATTTCCCCCCGCCACACACATACAGTCAAAATCATATTCTCTGCAGCTAACAAAGCTTTGATCTGGTCACTTCTTTGACTGGCTTTGGTGGGTGACCTGGGGCCAGGTGGATACAAAGAGGCCTCAGGGGTGGAGTGCGGTGGCTCATGCTGAAATCCCAGCACTCTGAGAAGCTGAAGCCGGCAGATCACCCGAGGCCAGGAGGTTAAGACCAGCCTGGCCAACATGGTAAAACCCCGTCTCTACTAAAAATAGAAAAATTAGCTGGGTGTGATGGCACGCACCTATAATCCCAGGTACTCAGGAGGCAGAGGCAGGAGAATTGCTTAAACTCAGGAGGCAGATGTTGTAGTGAGCCAAGATGGTGCCACTGCACTCCAGCCTGGGCAATAGCGTGAGACTCCATCTCAATAAATAAAAAAAAGAAAGAGGCTTTAGAAGGAGCAGCTGAGGCCTCTCCAGCAGGATGAGGCTTCTTGGGAGTGTGTAGGAATAAGAGGCAGAATCTGAGCTGAGCTCCCTCCTGGCTACAGTTGAGTGGGGTTTGGGTGTGGGGAGTAAGAGCAGAACTTTGAGAACTAAGCAAGGGGGATGATAGCGATTAAGAAGAGAGTTGCTGGGGAGAGCTGGTGGAGCTGCACCTCGGTGGTCCCTGGCGATGATCAGGAAGCGCTGGGCTGGTTCCGGCTCTCTCGTTGGTTAGCGTCACCCACTCTCGCCCGCTGCTGGCTCCTCTGGCTTCGGCCTCAGTCGGCCTTTAGCTGAAGCCTTTGCGTGGCTGCCTCTCTCTCTTTCATGTTTCTTTTTCTCCCCATCCCCTCCCTTACCACCTCTCTCCCCGCTCTTCTCTCTGTCTCTTTTTCTCTCTCTGTCTCTCCCTCCTTCTCTCGTTCTTACAATGTTTTGTTACTGGCTTTAATAAAGACGTCACTCGGAGGCTGCCTGTCCTGGATGAACTGCTGTGCAGCAGTCCCTGGGAGGTCAGTTGGGAGGACAGGGCCTTGGAGGGCAGGCCAGAAGGTAGGTCAAGAGAGCAGCCAGATGGCCAGGGAGGGTGTGCGGCCCAGGGGTGCTGGGGAGTTCTGCCCTGGGTTTAGAGAATACAGGCACCAGTCCGGCACATCTGCCTTCCTCTCGGCAGCAGGGTAGCCAGGCAGCCGTCACCTCTTCCTCTAGACCAAGCTTGTCCAACCTGCGGCCTGACGCAAACTCGCAAACTTCCTTGAAACATGAGATTTTTTGTTTCGAATTTTTTTTGAGGGTTTTTTGGTTTGTTTGTGTGGTTTTTTGCTCATCAGCTATCGTTAGTGTATTTTATGTGTGGCCCAAGACAATTCTTCTTTCAGTGTGGCCCACCGAGGCCAAAAGATTGGACACCCCTGCACCCTCCCAGCCGTCCCTGAATCCGGGTCACTCAGGTTCTGGAAGCATCTCAGTCCTTCACTCTGGCTTCTTGGAGGTCTGGGGAGATGCTGGGTCCCGGCTGCTCACTGCAGCTCTTGATGTTGGTCCAGTTGATCTCGTCTTCTCAGTGCCCACCGTTTCTCTGGCCGTGCCTGTTTCCATCCTGGCTGAGCCCCTCCCTGGGTCTCTTGATGTTCTGTTTTCCCTCCACCCAGCTTGTAGGACTCCCTCTGGGGGCACTGAGTGGCAAGCCCAGATGGGAACCCAGATCTTTGATTCCTGATGCCTGGCTCTTTCTGCTCCTCAATATTGCTTTCCTTTGCTTTGCAAATTCCTGCCTATTGGCCACAAATGGTACTTTGTAAGAAACAGCCTGAAATTCATTAGTCCAAGTCAAGCAGAAGAGATGCTAATCTGGTGAAAAGTGTTTTCCGCTTGTTTTGTTTTTCCGTTGGTGGTTTAAGATCCTACTGGAAAGCTGGACACAGTGGCTCATGCCCGTAATCCCAGCAATTTGGGAGGCCAAGGTGGGAGGGTCATTTGAAGCCAGGAGTTTGCGACCAGCCTGGGCAACAAAGTGAGACCCTGTCTGAAAAAAAAAAAATTAAAATCTTACTGGACTTGGGACATTGCTTTCTTGTTTTCAGACACACTTCTGGAGTTAGTGGTTTAACTGACATCTTCTACATTTACACTAAGAAGACTTTTAACCTTGAATGAGGCTTAAAACACACATGATAGGGGAGATTTTTCCCCTTCGAAGCAGGCCCACACCCCTGCCTATTCTTCCAGGAAAGGGAAGAGTCAGGACTCCAAGACAACCCTTTGAGCTGCTAAAGTCCAGTGCCACTGATGAGTTCCATTCCTATGTCCTCCCCTCTGGTACAGCAAAGTGTGCGTGTTCCCATGATCCTGGATCTGATGCATTTCTGTCAGTAGTCAAAAAGGTTGAATTCAAATGTACCATTTGATTGGCCATTCCTTTGTTGTCTTTCTCTTCCACTGAGATAAGTGCCACCCGGGCAGGACTTTATGTTGTTCCCTACAGTATCTCCCGTGCCTAGAATCAGGAACACCGACGGTGCTCAACAAATACTTGTGAATTAAAAGCATGAGTGATGGCCCCAACTCTTACTTTCTAAATTTCTGTCATTACAAGAGACAAAAAGGCAGGGTCTATTTGGGCTGCCCCCACCTCTTCATCCCCAGAGTTATGAAACTGCAAATCCTGAGACCTCAATTCTCCTCATTCCACTTGGAGATGATTCCCACCTCTTAATATCCTTTTTTTTTTGCCTTGTTTTTCTTTCCATTCTTGCATGTCTTTAGCTCTCCTACTAATAACACAAGTGACCCCATTTCCTCTGCTGTCTCCAAACCACTATCCATGCCATTTTCCCCTCAGTTTGCCTTTGGTGAGAAAAAAATATTCTCCCAGAAATGTGACTCAGAAGTAATCAACGTAAATGTCATCCAAGGCCATGGGGAATTTCTTGGCCATGAATCACATCCCCTGTGCTGAGAACCTGGGTTATAGTCAAGGCAGAAAGGCTCCAAACCAACACCCAGAGACTCCCCCTTCCTCCCCAGCCCCATGCCCAATGGCTGCAGGAATTTCTCCTCATCCTTCTTTGTTGTGGCTGTTCTTGGCCACATTGGGTGAAGGCTCATGTAGGCCTGTGTCCCTTTCCAGCTCGGTTCTGTGACTGTTGCAATGGACTTCAGCACCCGGCAGGAAGTGTCTGGCCCATCTCTGCTCCAGCAGCTGTGGCTGCCACTGTCAATGGAGGACTGAGAGACACAACCCACGATGAGGTTTCAGCACAGGCTGAGGGCCAGGGCACCTCACATTTTCCATGCCAGCTGGAAACAGGACATGAAAGGTACAGGTTAGGAAGGCGCTCTGGCTGGTGAGTTCAAAGGCCCCATTCATGAAGTTAAAAAAAAGAAAACTTTCAGTATTGAGATTGCTCTGCTTTCTTTGTTCTTTCTCTTTTCCTCTCAAGTTTGTAGAGTAGGTCCCAGTGCATGAATCTGAAAATAAGAGAAAGAGAAAGACAGGAAGGGGTGGGGGGAGGAAGGGAGACTAAAGCTCATCAAAACATACACAAAGGTGACAGTCATGCGTATGCTACCAAAGTGGAAGGGAGCAACATCCGTACCCACACATAACAGGCAGTGACAAGTTGAGAAATTGTTATCCAGGTCATGGGAAGGTCATTGACAAGTTTTTCAGGTCTCCAGTAAGTAGGATTGGGGCAGACTGGGCGTCTAGCAACCTTGAATGAGAGAAGCAAGAAGGCACAGGGGTAAGTGAATGAGCTTGGAGCCAGTCTGTTTGGGCATTCCAATTGTAGGAAGCAAACAAAATAAACCACGCAAATAAGAGTCATCCTGGCACGTGATGGACCCTCAGCAAATGCTGGTGAAAGTAATGAATGGGTGT
This sequence comes from Plecturocebus donacophilus, assembly GCA_004027715.1. Classification (NCBI taxonomy): domain Eukaryota; kingdom Metazoa; phylum Chordata; class Mammalia; order Primates; family Pitheciidae; genus Plecturocebus; species Plecturocebus donacophilus. Next base: position 92,330 of record PVKP010003786.1, read on the forward strand.
GTAAAGTGCTTCTCAGAGGCCTGGGACATAGAGGAGTGCTCACTGAGTAGCAGCAGCAGGCGTAGTCATGCTTGAGCCCAGTGTGGGAATCCCTTCCTGTCACTCGGCTGGGTTTGACTGGGAGCAGTCAGGACAACACAAGACCAGGGGAAAGAGGAGGATCCACTACACCCAGAGCATGTGCTCTGCCGGTGAGCAAGGCTGATGACACAGATTGCAATGGCAGTGACAGGAACAGTGAAGGGTCACTATCTTCAGAAAAGGCCATGTCTAAATGGGTGCAAACCCAGCCGATCCCCTCCAAAAGAAGGTTCTCAGCTGCTCTGACCAGGGACTTTCTACGCCAGCACCCAGGGGATGGAGGAACAATTTTCCTTTATCCTATGCCCGCACCACAGCACAGCAGAGACACATCCTCCTGTTTCAAAGGCAAACCGTGACATTTAGAGTGCCCTCTACCTGAAGAGAGTTAGTTTAAAAATCAAAACGTGGCAGAAAGTCAAAGCTGGTAGAGAATCTGAACACTACCCAGGTAAACCCGTATTCACTGAGGCTCTGCATTACTCAAAAAACCCGCCTGTAAGCTGGGCTCAGTGACTGTAATTTCAGCACTTTGGGAGGCTGAGGCAGATGGATCACCTGAGGTCAGGAGTTCAAGACTAGCCTGGCCAACATGGTGAAATCCTGTATCTAGTAAAAATACAAAAATTAGCTGGGTGTGGTGGTGAGCACCTGTGATCCCAGCAACTTGGGAGGCTGAGGCAGGAGAATTGCTTGAACCCGGAGGTAGAGATTGCAGTAAGCCAAGACTGCCATTGCACTCCGGCCTTGGTGACAAGAGTGAAACTCCATCTCAAAAAAACAAAAAACAAACAAACAAAACACTTCAAACTACTTTAAGCAAAAGAAGAAAATTCCCTGGCTCGCAAACCCAAACTTGCAGAAGACAGTAAGTAGAACTGGCTTTAGGAACTAGCAGGATCAGGGACTTAACACTTATCTTAACTCCTTTATTTCCAGACTCATTTCCAAGCTATGGGACACTCCTCAGCTTCAGTTTTTTTGTCTGTATAATGGAAATATTAACTTTCCTATCTATCTCCTGGAATTATTATCATGATCAAATGAGAAAATGCATGAACAGAGGTACATAAACAGTTGGCTATAACACTTGTTTTTAAAATATGAATTTGTTCTGATTGAATTAATGTATTAGGGGACAATGTGAACATAATTCGAGTTTCTCACAAGCAATTTTATCTGCAAGAGAAAACTAGATTAACATAGAAGACTGCAACCAGCTGAAATAAGCCTTGTCAGGATTCACAAAATGCCACATGCACACATGCCACGCATCTGCCCTACTACCTTGCAGATGTGTTATTCTAACTAATCTACTTACTGCAACCAACTGAGTTATCCTGTGAGGTTATGTTTTCCTGTTCTTTCACATTTGTGAGCTGTTGTGTATTAAAAAGAATTCATTTAATGTTTTAAACATGTCTAAGCATCTCAAGCAGGGCATGGGAAAGTAAAGCTTTGCGTATTGCGGGGGAAATTGAAGTAAAAAAGCATTTTGAGAGAATCAAGAGAACTTGTTCTATTTCTCAGGCAACAGACCATGGAAATAAAAGAAATGTCTGTAGATAGAATAAGTTCAATAAGTGCTGGGAAATCAATAAGAATAAGGCATGAAGACATAGAAGAGATGGAAAGATGAGCATTGTTGAAACCGAAAACCAAACAGTGAAAAATGAGGGCAAACAACCTCTTTCGCAAAGAGAAACCACTATCTGCATGCAAAGACCTTAATGGAAATTGTCAAATTCTGCAGAAATGGCACCTTTTGTACTATGAGGGGCTGATTTGGCTATTTCAAATATCACCACAATTTCCAAATACTTCAGCTATTGGGTGAAGTCCCCAAGTATGGATGAGAAAACTGCAAAAGAACTTCCAGCAGGGATATAGAAATTAACTAAAGAAGAAAACTCTACATTTTCAAATCTTCAATTTTGATGAAACAGATATTCATTATAAATGCATGCTTCAAATGGCCTACATTTCAGGATTTTAAGGCTGCAAAAAATAAAAAATGTTTATAATCTTCCTTCTACCACTTCATCGTAACACAAGCAGCAGTCCTCTCAGCACCTTCTTCCATTAGCAAATTTCAGGTCTTTTTAAAGATAAAGTGCCATATTTATTGTAGTATTAACATATTTTTTTCCGGCCAGGAACAGTGGCTCATGCCTGTAATCCCAGCACTCTGGGAGGCTAAGGCAGGTGGATCACCTGAGGTCAGGAGTTCGAGACCAGCCTGGCCAACATGGAGAAACCCCATCTCTATAAAAAAAAATTGAAAAAACAAAACGTATTTTTTCATTATTTAACATATACAAAACTGTGCTACCATTTTTACTAGGTTTCTGTCTTTTTTATATTACCAGAAAAGTGTTTAGGTATTGTGCCCCTGACCTGCTCTTTTCTCTAAGGCCTGTGGTTTTTATTGTGCAATTTTGTATAACGCAGTGAGTTTTAGGAATGCAGGTATCATGTTATAGCAGAACTGACTGTACTGTAAGGCAATATATAAAAGTATGAGAATGTTACTATCTGGATCTTTTAATTCCCACACGTCTCTCCCTCAGCCATGGTTTGGCGACCACAGGATACAGGTGTGAACCCATAAATTAAATCTGCCACTCCCCTCTGGGCTCCAGGACCACAACCTCTCAAACTCCTCTTGACCCCTACAGGCCCTCAGGGCCAAATCAAATTTCTTGACAACTCTACACTGTGCAGCTACTTGTCATGGACCCTCCAGAAATCCCTTGTCTTTTTTTAATTTTCAACTCCATTGATCTTGTCCTTTCTTACTTGAGGCTACCGGCTAGACTCTGTATCTCTGTTGTGGTTCCGAGTGTTTGCTTTCCATTGAACAAGTGCCTCCCGGCTTCCCCTCATCAGATGGTGCTCACTGGGCTGGCACTGTTTCAGGTGGGTGCAGCCATTGAAAGCTAGCATAGCTCTTGTTTGACACAGACACACACTCTCAGAAGGAGACTCAGCGGTGTGCTGGACGGCCTCTAGGCTATCGTTGGGCTGTTCTGGAAGGCTTGGCTATCCTGCAGGACTCCGTAGGTCTGTGTCTGCAAAAGCAACCTGAAACCAGCCCTGCATGAGGTAAGAAGAAGGGGATGGAAATCAGGCCCGTAGCTACCTAGAAAACCACATTTTAATGGCTGCCATTTAAGGAATGCTTTTCCTGGGGAATTTTATTATTCTTTCCTGACTGCCTAACACATGTCAGAATTTGGAAAGTTAAGGAAATACCCCACTGGGTAAGCTTTAAAATGCAAGTTTCTAGCTCTTCCTGTTTCTAAACTCCAGTAGCTTTGTCTACATAAGAACACCACTGTGTGGCTCAGTAAAGACAACCCCAGAATGAAAGGTGTAAATTATGTCACTCAGTGAAGTAGAAACTTACAAAACGTTTTAGTACTAAAGAGTCTAAAGGCTGAGATCAACAGAATTCTCGGAAATCTGACAGACATCCTTTAACCTTTTAAGTTCAGCTGAATTGTGCATGGCTTAGGAATGGTTTCCAGGGGGATAACAGTGAATTTGATTAGCAATTAGGAGAATTGCACTTTATTCCAAATTCATCTCCTGACATGTTAGCATTTGCATATTTCAGCTCTAAATCACAGACTTCAATAACATAATGCTAAACAATATCTAAAACCAAAGTGAAAAGACACTGTGATTTAGTCATTTTCTGTTGTTGTAACAGAATTATACAGACTGAGTCAAGAAAATAAGTTTATTCAGCTCATGATTCTGGAGGCTGGAAAATCCAAAAACATGGTGTCATCATCTAGTAAGAGTAGTCATCCCATGGTGGAAGAGCAGAAGGCAGAAGTGAGCCTACGAGAAGACAAAGAGAGAAAGGGGACTGACCTTGTCAGGAACTCACTCCCATGATAACTAACCCATTTATTCCACAATGGCATTGATCCATTCATTGCCAATTGCCTACCAAAGACCCCACCTCTTAACTCTGCTATGGTGGTAACCAAGTTTCCAACACATAACACATTCCAACCATAGTTCACTGTTTATGGCCTCAAGAATGTGTGTGTGTTGGGAAGGGTGGTTGTGGAGATACAATTAAGGATGAAGTGCATTCTTTTAAAATGAGGCCAGACATCCACAATGAAGGTCAGAGATTTGCCTATTGTATTAGTCCATTCTTACATCGCTATAAAGAACTACCTGAGCCTGGGTAATTCATTTTAAAAAAAAGTTTAATTGGCTCATGATTCTGCAGGCTGTATAGGCTTATGCTCCTGGGCAACCTCAGGAAACTTACAATCATGGTAGAGGTAAAGGGGAAGTAAAGAAAAAGCAGGTACATATTCAGATGGCCATCAGAGAGCAAAGGGGAAGGTGTTACACACTTTCAAACAACCAGATCTCATGGAACTCTATCACAAGAGAGCACTAGAGGGATGGTGCTAAACCATCATAAACCAGTCCTATGATCTAACCATCTCTCACCAGGCCCCACCTGCAACACTCAGGATCACAATTCAACGTGAGATTTGGGTAAGGAAATATATCACCTAGTGATGTTGTTGCTTGAAAAAATAGTGGAGTCCTATATGTAAGAGGGAGTTTTGCTGCCAGGCTGCCTGGGTTTGATTCTTGGCCCTGACGTCAACAAATCACCTGACTGTCATGAAGTCACTTTCTGTCCTCTCTTTCCTTAACTGTAAAATAAAATCACTATAAAAAAATCCAATGGAGAGTTCATGAAAACACCAGGTATATAGTAAGCACTCAGTGAATGTCAGCTATTTTTAACCATATCAAATTGCCTTTTGAATAGTCTATAATAATGTGTAGTTTCATTCAAAATATTCACCATGGTGAATTATTTTAACACTTCACATTGTTGTTATTATAGACGTGGTGAATTCCTTCTTATTTGTTTAAAAGTTACAGTACTCCTAATAATAGTATGTTCCCAATTGAGTTATAAAGATGAAATGAGTTAATACATGGACCTGGTACAGAGTGGGCACTCAATAAATGGTACCTGTTATTGACTATCTCAAACTGTCTGTGACTAGAATAATGTGGAAAAACACTAAAAAATATTTGTTGTTCTTATTTTATGAAAGGTGCAGCCCTCAGCCTTTTCTCCCTATTTGGATCCAAGTACAGATTTCGGTTCTGATAAATGACTTATTTTAGCCTGAGTTCATGAGGTCATACTGGAAAGAATCACAGCTGAATGCTGGTTGATTGTGTTAAAAGAAAAGAAAAAACACACAAAGTCCACGAAATTATGGAAAATACGCCAGTACTTCTATTAAGTTGCTGGTCCCCTCCCTCCCTTCTTCAAGGTGCCAGCACCCTTCACTCATGGGGACAAGAATGTTCTAGAGTCTGCTCCTAGCAACCTGCCAGAGTTGATTTTGCACATTTCTTCCCAACTCCTCTTTCAGTGACACCTCTTACAGGTCGGTAGCCTGAAATTGGCAATAGTAGGAATATTTACTCCATGAAAACTGGCCAAGGCTATGAATCAGGAATTTTTTTAAAGCCATTTATAAAAGACTTTTTAGCACACACTGCAGGATGGTGTCAGAAAATTTGTTTCTTTTTGAAAAAACCTTTTTTCCAGAGATTCTCCACAGACTAGGAACTGTCTGCCTCCTCAGCTGCTGGTTTATCTGTGGGAGCCGATTATCATCTGGTCCTCTGCAGAGCTGAGGTCCTCCAGATGTGCTGTCCACATTTTCTCCAGGAGAGAAGGAGGCAGAAGGACCCGCTTGCTTTTGCCACTTTATCCCCTCAGTCACCACACTGTAATCACACAAACTGCAAAGACACAGGCAGATTTCTTTTCTGGTGGGTTGGTATACCTTCAGAAGGAAATTATAGTACAGGAGGGACAAAGGCTGAAACTGAAGTAAATTTACACTTTATGGGTCCAGAACCCATTCCCGGAGAGAAAACAACATCCCCTTCCCTGGGAAAACTCTACACCTACCTGTACTCATGGGAAGAGATCTTACTCCTGGGATGCTTACGAGAGCTGCAGTTAATGAATCCCTCCCCTGCTAGCAGGGTGAACGTGTTTATTGGCACTTTTAGCTTGGGAGACAATGGGAACATGAAGGATTATCTGTGATTTCATGGATGAGGGTGGACATGTTTCCTCGAGTTCAAGTTTATTTTGCACCATTCCCAATTTCTATACTAGTTGACCTCTTAAAGTACACCTCCACAAGACAACCATTAATTTTCTCAGATTGTACCCACATAATAATACAATCTAAACCAATGATTCTCAACTCTGATTGTACCTACAAATCACCCAGGGAGTTGTTTTTTTAAAATGCTGATGCCTGGACTTCACCCAGGGTTGGCTTTGGGACCAGCCACTGTTATTTTTTAAGGCTTCCCAGGTGAATCTAATGTGCAGCCAGATTTGGAAACCACCAGTCTAAATCCAAGGCGGGGAATGAGCAGTTTCCTCATCAGTAGGCTTGGTCTCAGAATTGGGCCTCTGTTTTCATGTCAAATAATTGGTCTTTTAAAAATTGCTTTGATTCAGTAGTCCTCCTCTGATTGAAGTGTCAGGCAGGAAAGAGAAGAGGTAGATTACCAGTCCTTCCAACCTTCACAGTTTACTTAGTTATTAATCTTTCCACTTTACCTAGTGATTCAGACATAAATTCAACTTTTAAACTCCCAAAAGGTAGCACAGCTGATCAGTTTGAGTTTTATCTCTTTTCTTAACTTTTCCCCTTTGAGATCCTAATTATCAAAATTACAAAGAGAACCAGTAGATAAGTATGAGAGGAGTCTAAGTAAAAAAAAAACAAAAACAAAAACAAAGAGAACTAGAAGATAAATATGAGAGGAGTCTAAGGAAAAACAAACAAAAACAAAGAGAACCAGAAGAAAAGAGTAGAAAAAATTTTTGAAGACCCCATTAATTGACTATTCATTGCCTTGTAACTGTCCTTCACTGTCTGCCCTTGGCTGGACACACAGAGGGATTTTCATCCCAGTAACTGACATGTCATTGAACCAGGGCACTCCAAACCAAATTTTACCTGTCCTATTTCCATTTACAACTGCCTCTCAAAGTTTCTGTAGCCATTCATCCCAAACCAGTCGGAATTTCTTCTCCTAAGACCTTGGCCTTACATTCATTGATTTCTTCACTGAGTTCACTGAGGTCCTTCAGTGGCCTCCATCCCCTCCCATGACCAGAACAGTCCAGACTCAGAGAGAGGCTTCCCTTCATTGGTAGCTGCATGAGGGGAGAGAAAGAGTTTGTCCTAAAAAGCCTGAAGTTAGAGTGGAGATATCCTACTGAGATGGCCCAGAGGAGAAAGAGCCAGAGCTGGGTTGGAGCAGAGTCTGGAGATAGGACAGAAATTGAAGATGAAGAATAAGTGGAGCTGAAAAGGGAACCATTTGCTACATTCAAGATGGGATCCATTCCCAATGATGTAAACAGAGTTTCCTAACTCAGCTAGAAGACACAGGGTCTGGTTGGAGGCGGCAGAGGAGAACCAGGTATCAAAAGAAGACTTGGAGACTGCCCCAGTGTAGGTTTGGACTGGTCTCAGCTCTCAACAGAATCTCTCATCTCTCTGAAAACTGATTTCATTTCCAGGAAAAATAATTCTGAAAACTATCCTGTTAGTGTGACAGGTGAGGTATAAATAATGAAAAAAGATTCACATTTGTGGAGATAAATTCAAGTGTTTTGTTTCCCATGTAAAATTTAAACAAAACATTCAACAGAAAAAAACATTTCCATTTGGACTGCAGCCTAGGTTCCCCAAATGTTTTGAAATGGTTTGCCAGATATTTAAACCCAACCCAAAGTATGTTTGGCTAGTACTTCCGTATTGAAATTTTGGGTAAATTTGAGGGAAGGTGTATCCATATATTTCTGATTCATTTGTATCCAACTCATGAAAGCAATATTTAGATGCCACTTCATTTCAAGAAATCTTTACAGAACTAAAAACAAGGAAGTTCTAACAAATTTAAACATCAAACTGTTCTTATTGGTGGGATTTGCCTAGACTGAAGAGATTGAATGAATTCTAAACTTGGCAAAATATAACCCCCTCCCCTCTGTACCAGACCTATTCTGTCATTTACAGAAGGCCACGAAGTTGTGCTTTTAGGAGAATATTTTAATGTATTTTTTATGTGCATACAAAGCTTTGTTCATACCAAACCAGAGAAGAAACCTTAAAAGTATGTTGTGGTTCCAATCTCAGTTTCTCGTGGGCTTCTATGGCACAGGACCAATCTTCTCATTACTAGAGCTCAGGTCTCTTGAAGAAGAAATAGTCCTAACATATGTCACTCTCAGAGGAATAGGGCGAAGGGTTTTATTCATTGACTACAGTGTCTGCAATGACAATAATTTATTTTTCCATAAATTGTAGTAATCATGTGAATGGCTTGTTATATTTTAAGAGAAAGTGTATAAAATCCCTAAATGGCTTTTCATGAGAGCTTATTAACTTTTTTTTTTGTCTTTCGTCATTCAGCTTTTCTACTGAGAAAGAATGATATATGAATGCTGGCATTGCAAATACCCAGGAGTTTAAAAAAAGATCACTAAAGATTGACCAGATGACCAAAACTTTTAAATTCTTGACTTTTAAAGTCTCTTAGTCACTACAAGAGATCCAAGCACAAAAACGTTAGACTTAAGTTCAAGAGGTAATATGCAATAAAATCAGAGTACCAGCCAAAGATGGGAACAAAAGAGGACATAAAAGTGGATATGAAGTAAATTCTTTATTGAAGGAATTCTTTTTAGCTCCAACAATGGATAGGTTCTATTATAATCAAATCCTTTATAGCTGATTGATTTAATTTAAAAAAATTTTTTTTTTTTTTTTTTTTGAGACAGAGTCTCACTCCGTTGCCAGGCTGGAGTGCAGTGGCGCGATCTCAGCTCACTGCAACTTCCACCTCCCAGGTTCAAGCCATTCTCCTGCCTCAGCCTCCCAAGTACCTAGGACTACCGGCACTCACTACCATGCCCGGCTAATTTTTGTATTTTTAGTAGAGACGGGGTTTCACCATATTGGTCAAGCTGATCTCAAACTTCTGACCTCGTGATCTGCCCACCTTGGCCTCCCAGAGTGCTGGGGTTACAGGCGTGAGCCACCGAGCCCGGCCAATTCCATTAATCTCAATCACTCAAATCCTTCACATTTCCCTGCATCCACACAATATCACGTCATGCGACTTTGCAGGGCCTTACCACTCTGGGATAAAGTCCCAAACCTCCTTTTTTTAAAAAATTAGTTATAAAAATTTATAATTTTATTGAGTTATAATTTGTGTACAATAAAATTCACTCGTTTTTAAATGTATAGTTTGATGAGTGTATACAGTTGTATAATCACCACCACAATCAAGATATAGAACATTTCTGTCACTCAAAAAGGTATTCATATGACTCTGTGTAGCTAATCTCATTTCATCATCTCCAGCCTCAGGCAAAGACTAATCTGGTTTTTGTTACTACAGCTTTGCTTTTCCTAGAATTTCATATAAATTAAAACATACAGCATACACTCTTTCATATCTGGCTTCTTTTTCATTTTGTATAATGCCTTTAAGATTCACCATGTTATTGCATGTATCAGTAGTTTACTCCTTTTTCTTATTGAGAAATATTCCATTATTAAGGAAATACTATAATTTGTATATACATTAATAAACAAATTTGATATTTGAATTGTTTTCAGCTTTTAGCTACTGTAGATGAAATGGCTATGAACATTTATGTACATATCTTTGTGAGAATACATGTTTTTATTTCTCTAATGTAAATATCTAAGAATTGTATTACTGGGTCATATGATAAGTGTATATTAAATTTTATAAGAGCTTTTAAACTGTTTTTGAAAGAACTACACCATTTCGCATTTCCCATTAGTAACGTAAGAGAATTCTAGGTGCTCTATGTCCTCACCATTGCATAGTATTATAGACATTTTTAATTCGAGCCATTCTAATGCATGTAATGATACCTCACTTTGTTTTTAATTTGTGTTTCCCTAATGATGAATGATGTTTAGCATTTTTTATGTCCTTACTTAGCATTTGGATATCTTCTTTGGTGAACTGGCAGTTCAAATCTTTTGCCCATTTGTTACTCATTTATTATTTGAAACTCATTCAGAAAGAAATAGATAGTAATTCATTATCAGTTAAAGAAACTAGATTTGTACTTATCCTTCTCACAAAGAAGGATCTTATGGATTCAGTGGTGAACTTAACATTGAGGTATAACTATTACCAATTCAACTGGGAATACTTCCCAATTCATTTTATGAGTACAGCTTTACCCTGATACCAAAACCAAAGACATTACAAGGAAAAGAACACCAAAGATCAGTTTCCCTCATGACATAGCCCCCCACCCAAATTTAACAGATTTGAACAAATCAAATCCAATAATATATTAAAAAGTTAATATATCATGACCAAGTGGTTGGTATTTGTCTCAGAATCTAAGGTTGGTTATATGCTAAAAAGATTAGTGTAATTCATCATATTAACAGACTGAAAAAGTAAAATTGACTAATTATCTTAATAGAAGCACATAAAGCATTTGACAAAATTCAATACCCATCCATGATAAAGGTTCAGCAAACTAGGAATAGATGGGAATTTCTTCATTCTGATAAAAAGTCAGGTATGGAAGACCTACAGGTAACATTATAGTTAGTGGTAAAAGACTGAATGCTTTCTTCTAGGATTACATCCTGTCTTACTACTCTTACCACTTGAATTCATCTCTGTACTGGAGATCCTGGGAATGGGGTGCAGGTGGGGGTAGGGTGGAAGCAGGAGGTGGAGAAAGCATAGCAAGTGGACAAGAGGAAGTAAAACTGTCTTCATTTGCAGGCAACATGATTATCTACGTGGAAAATCCTAAAGCATTCTCAAAAAAGTTATAAGAATGAATAAGTGAGTGTAGAAAAGTTGAAGAATGCAAGTTTATTAAACAAAGATCAATTGTATCCTTTTTAGTCATGGTATTAAGGTTCTCTAGAGGGACAGAACTAATAGGATAGATGTATATATAAAGGGGAGTTTATTAAGGAATATTGACTTAACACGATCACAAGGTCCCACAACAAGCCGTCTGCAAGCTAAGGAACAAGAAAGCCAGTTCAAGTCCCAAAGCTGAAGAACTTGAAGTCCAATGTTCAAGGGCAGGAAGCATCCAGCATGAAAGAAAGATGTAGCTTGGGAGGCTAAGCCAGTTAGTGTTTTCACGTTCTTCTGCCTGCTTTTATTCTGGCCATACTGGCAGCTGATTAGATTGTTCCCACCCAGATTAAGGGTCGATGTGTCTTTCCCAGTCCACTAACTCAAATATTAATCTCCTTTGGCAACACCCTCACAGAAACATCCAAGAACAATACTTTGCATCCTTCAATCCAAGTTGACACTCAGCCTTAACCATAACAGTCACAAAGAATTAGGACTAGAGAATTTAAAATATAACATTTACAATGGCTTCTAAAAAGATGAAAATACTCAGGTGTAAATTTAACAAAATGTGTGCAATACCTGAAAATAAAGAAAGACTTAATAGAGAGATATTCCATACTTACAGGTCAGAAAACTCAATAATATTAAAATCTCAGTTCTTCCCAAATCTGTTGACTCAAAGGAACCCAAATCAATATTCTAACAGATTTTTTTCTAGAAATTTAGTTATTTAAACATTTTTATTAACATGCAAAAGAACTAAAATTCTCAAAATTATTTTGAAAAAGAACAAAGTTGGAGGAATTACACTGCCTGATTTTAAGGTTTGCCACAAAGCTACATAGTTAGGGCAGTGTGGTGTTGGATAGACAGATCCACAGAACAAATGGAGGCCTAGAAATAGATCTACACACATACTGTCAACTGATTTTCAGTGAAGGTGCCAGTGTGATTCCACAGGGAAAGGAAAGTCTTTTCAAAAAGCCACTGGAGGTCCATAAAAAAATAAAATGATTCTTTACTCTGATCTCATACCTTATACACAATTTATTTACATAAATGGATAATAGAGCTAACTGAAGGAGCTAAACTACAAAGCTTCTAGAAGAAAATATGGTTTAAAAAAATTGAACTGGGTTAA